>JAXIVD010001697.1:15000-50000 GCA_036785275.1 Cancer borealis
AAGAGGAGTTGATGAAATGAAAAGCTTTAGATACCACCCTGTTTAATAGAGTTGAATCCCCCCAGACATGAGAACCATATTCCATACATGGGCAGATAAAGCTCATGTACAGAACAAGCACCTGAGAAGGAGAGAAAAATGAACACAGATGCCATAGGACACCTAACTTCTTGGAAGTGGATTTAGCAAGAGTAGAGATATGAAATTGCCAGCTTAGATCTTTAGTAAAGGATAGACCGAGTGTGTTTAACCCGTAGAGTGCGCAATAGGGGTTTCTCAACTCATCCATGGGTGTGCAATTATGATGCAATTAAGTTCCTACAGCCTGAGCTGTGGCTCGCACTCGCATGCTCTCCAGCCTGAGCTGTGGCTTGCACTCGCATGCTCTTCAGCCTGAGTTGTGGCTCGCAATCTATGGGTTAATGTGGAGTAGAGGGGAAGTTGAATGTCATTAAAGAAGACGGGATAGTTATCTGGAAGGTGATGTTGAGTAGATAGCTGTAGAAATTGAGTTTTTGAGGCATTGAACAGAACCAGGTTTGCTCTGCCCCAATCAGAAACTAGTGAAAGATCAGAAGTCTAATAGCATCTCGCCTTGAATCACTTAATTCTTGTTGGGTTGAAAAGGGGGTGTCATCAGCATTAGAATTGATAGGGCATTGAGTCAGATTTACTAGATTATTGATGAATAATAGAAAGAGAGTGGGTGATAGGACAGAACCCAGAGGAACACCACTGTTGATAGTTTTAGGGGAAGAACAGTGACCGTCCACTACATCAGTAATAGAATGGTCAGAAGGGAAACTGGAGATGAAGGTATAGAGAGAAGGATAGAATCTGTAGGAGGGTAGTTTAAAAATTCAAGATTTATGCCAGGCTCTATCAAAGATTTTCGATATGTCAAGGCCGACGGCAAAGGTTTCACCGAAATCTCTATAAGAGGATGACCAAAATTCAGTTAGAAAAGCAAAGAGATCACCAGTAGATCGGCCTTTCCGGAAACCATACTGGCAATCAAAGAGAAGGCTGTAAGCTGATTGATGCCTCATTATCTTCTTGTTAAGGACAGACTCAAAGGCAGGAAATCAAAGCTATAGAGTGGTAGTTTGAAGAATTGGATCGATCACTCTTTTTAGAGACAGGTTGAATGTAAGCAAACTTCCAGCAAGAAGGATAGGTAGAGGAGACACAGACAAAAGAGTTTGACCAGGCTGGAAGCGAGTTCGGAAGCACAATTTTTGAGAACAACAAGAGGGACTCTATCCGGACCATAAACCTTCCGAGAATTAAGGCCAGAGGGTATGAAAATTGTCATAATGAAGAATTTAAATTTAGGTATGAAGTAGTCAGAGGATGGAGGAGTAGGAGGAATAAGCCCAGTATTATCCAAAGTAGAATTGGTAGCAAAGATTTGAGCGAAGAGTTCAGCTTTAGAGAAAGAAGAGACAGCTGTGGAGCCATCTGGTTGAAGTAAAGGAGGGAAAGATGAAATAAAACTGTTGGAGATATTAGTTAGAATTGGAAAGATTTTGATAGTTTCTATTGATGAAAAAGTTTTTAATAAGTTGGAGAATAGATTTGGCATGATTACAGGCAGAAATATAAAGAGCATG
The DNA here is from genome assembly GCA_036785275.1 of Cancer borealis. Taxonomy (NCBI): domain Eukaryota; kingdom Metazoa; phylum Arthropoda; class Malacostraca; order Decapoda; family Cancridae; genus Cancer; species Cancer borealis. Next base: position 16,614 of record JAXIVD010001697.1, read on the forward strand.
AGTTTCAGCAGATGGATGACTATGGTACCGTTTGTGAGCCGCCTCGCTATCTTTGACAGCGTGAGAACAAGCAGAGTTAAACCAGGGCTTTTTAGCTTTAATGTTAGAGAAAGTATGAGGAATATACAACTCCACGCCGGAGATAATCACCTCTGTTATGTGCTCGGCACATGGAAGCAATAATCATCCCAAGGAAAATGAGAATAGTACTGCCTTAGGTCCTCCCACTTAGCAGAGTTGGAATGGCAGAAGTACCTCCGCTTAGGCAGGTCCTGAGGCTGCACTGGAGTGATAGAACAGGTAACGGAAATAAGATTGTGATCAGAGGAGCTCAATGGAGAGAAAAGTTTAACAGAGTAAGTTGAAGGATTGGAAGTTAGGAAAAGATCAAGGATGTTGGGTGTGTCTCCAAGGCAGTCAGGGATACGGGTAGGGAACTGCACCAGCTGCTCTAGGTCATGAAAGATAGCAAAGTTGAAGGTTTTTTCACCAGGTTGGTCAGTGAAAGAAGATGAAAGCCAAAGCTGAAGGTGAACATTGAAATACCCTAAAATGGAGATCTCAGCATAAGAAAAGTGAGATAGGATGTACTCCACTTTGGAAGTCAAATAGTCAAAGAATTTTACATAGCCAGAGTTATTAGGTAAAAGATATACAGCACATTTGTAGTATTCAATTAGAGAGTGACATTGAAGTCTTAGCCAGGTGGCAGAAAATTGTGAAGATTCAAGATTGTGGGCACGAGAGCAAGTAATGTCGTCACGCACATATGCATAACAGCCAGCTTTGGATTGAAAATGAGGATAGAGAAAGTTAGGAGAGAACAGAGAAGGGGCTGCTGTCAGTAGTCACAGACAACTGTTTCAGTTAGGAAGAGAAGATGAGGTTTAGTGGAGGAGAGATGGTGTTCCACAGATTGGAAATTAGATCTAAGCCCACGAATGTTGCAGAAATCAAGAGAAAAAGTATTAGAGGGAGTGTCAAGACAGCCAAGACCGTTATCAAAGGAGTAATCCGACCTGGGGACATCTGTCGTCCCCTCCCCAGATGGTGATGTCTCAAAGAACCTTTTTAATGCTGTCTTAACTACAAATGATCATGAATAATGGCTGTATTTGGGGTATGAATATGGATGCACGATAAAAAATCAATAGCTCTTCCACAGAAATGCTAATAATTAGCACCACGACAATGTACCCTACTAGTCCATGAGCCAGAACAGATATTGGTACTATCTTCTTTGTGAGTACCTATGTACATGATGCAACAAATGCTGTACTAAGTTAAACCTATGAATCACAGATGATTCATCAGACTGCATTGAATTATTGATACAAACATCAGAAAGACACAATGTCATTATTTTCCCATAAGTGGTGCCAATTCATACAAAGCAGGTAATTCATGGTTTATTTTTGGAACAAAGTGTCTTCAAGCATAGGAGAAATAGAAACTTTTTTGTCCAATCCCTCGCATGTTTATCTACTGTATATTTCTACAGATAAGACGACACATGAACCATCCAAAGAAAGGCATAAAAGAGTGGGTTGTCCTATACAAGATACATAAACAATGCCTTTAAAATTTCACTCAAAATACCATCTAATATTGTAAATAAAATACACTAAACAGCTCAGTCAACAACCTGTTACAACTAGAGACGATAGTCTATATTTGGTATTTACCGTATTATATGTTTCACTCATAACATAAATACTTAAAGCGATTTACTGGTAATACATTAAAGTATATGTAGCGGCTTTTGCAGGCTTCTAATTAATGTGAACTGTTTTACAGGCATGGCAGGACATGCTTCCTCACCGGGGTGAACAGAAACCCGTATTTCCCGATGACGTTTATTGAAGCTCAATCCTCTATTTTCATAACCATGTCTGGCTATGCCATGTCTGGCTGGCTCTACCATGTCGTAAAGAACTGAAAATATACATTTCCAGTCACAGAACGAATACACATACATTCTCATGGCATTGTCATACACTTCAAGTAATGCTTACAATCAATAAATCATCATAACAGTCAATTTATACCACAATATATAAGAAATAAACAGATCTCACCTCGATCACATCCTGCGAGCGCGCTTCTCTTGTCAGCAAAGAGTGACGTGAACAAGTCTCTATAAGCAATGTGATCGCCTTTACTTATGAAACAACAAGGCATCTACTGATCCTTCTTTACAGTATTTGAACCTTCTAAATATCTTTATATAAATGAGATCAACAAAGGAATGATAAAATATACATACAGTTACATGGCTCCCCTAAATTGTGCAACAATTTACCTTATAAACTAAAAGACAATTTGCCTTAAAACTAATACTGGCACATTATAAGGCACTTAAATTACAAAGACTCCTTGGCGGGGATACCCTGGTCTTCACCATTATCACATTCTACCAAGAGAACAAGACTGTGGATAGGTCTTTCCATTATGTTTACACATCTTGTACGTTTTCCCTGATTGTCAATATTAGAATCTGCCATCATGAGCTTAACCTTTCTTACAAGACCGTCATTATCAGGCAAACCTTCTATGACTCTACTCAAGCTCCAACTGTTTCTTGGTAGATTGTGATCTTTTACAATAACATCATCATTGACTTCTTCAAATGACTCACATTTATAGCATCTAGGTATACAGAGGCCTTCAACTTGTGCAGCTTATCTCTCCATTTTACCCATTTATATCTGACATTATCTGTTACCTCGTCATCCCAACTAGACCCATATTTGCATAATTCTTGAAGGATTTGTTTGCCTACAAGAATAACAGGTGACACTAGACCTAACGGGTCATACACGAGCTCACAGTGGACAAAATACCTCTTCTCGTAAGTGGTTTATCCTTCAACTGTATCCTAAATTGAAAAGTGTTAGACTCTATATACCATTGAATTCCCAGAGTTCTTTCCATAGGCAGTGTTTCTTTACTAAGATCTAAATTCTTAACAACATTCACTCTTTCATGAGGGGATATCGTTTCTAGTACTTCCCTACTGTTGGACAAGAACTTATGAAGGTTGAAACCTCCCATGCTACATATTGCCTTGCTTTGTTTCATCAGAGTGACGGCTTCATTCACTGTTGCCACTGACTTAAGGCCATCATCAACATAAAAATCTGTTCTTATAAAATTTGCTGCATCAGAACCATACAGATATTCATGGTCATCTGCAGCCTTCTTTAATGCAAAATTGGCAACACTTGGAGACGATGTAGCACCAAACAAGTGAGCCGTCATTCTGTAGTCAACAATTTCTTTAGTTACATCCCCATTTTTCCACCAAAGGAACCTAAGCATGTCCCTGTGTTCTGGATTCACCTTCACTTGGTGGTACATTGCTTCTATATCACAAACAAATGCAATAGGTTCCTGCATAAATCTGCAAAGTACCCCTACCAATTTGTTGGTGAGGTCTGGACCCTGTAACAAATGGCCATTTAAAGACTGACTCTTATAGTTTGCACTGCAGTCAAATACCACTCTGAGTTTCCCTGGTTTCTTAGAGTGATACACTCCATGATGTGGAATGTACCAAACCTGACCATCATCCTTATTTAGATCCTTCTTAGGCACAACCTCTGCATAGCCTTTATCTATCATATTATCCAAGAACACTTTATAGTTATTATGGTGTTGTTTATCTTTGTCAAGTCTGTTTTTTAGCTTCATTAATCTATGCTCTGCCAAAGTTTTATTGTTTGGAAGCTTGACATTATCGTTTTTAAGAGGAAGAGGCAACTCGTAATGCCTGTCTTCCAGCTGATGTACTCCAGCTTTCATTTTATTCATAAACCTTTTGTCTTCATACGATAATAGAACATCAGCTGACTTCCTTTCATTGAAATCAAGCTCAAACATATCCTTTACTTGCGAGGGATTTATTATCTCCTTAGTCCTTGATGGAACGACTAAGAAGCTTACCCTTTTTTCCTGATTTATCTCGACCTCTTGTACAAATGTTCTAAATACTGTCAGGATATTATCTTCTAAGCCTTGACTAACAGCAACCCTTCCTTGGATGCCCCATCCTAACTCTGTTCTTATCCCACAGGGCTCTCCAGACTCCCCTGTGATTACTTCCCTGTGCTCTGTTGCTTCATTACAATTCACTCCAATCAATAGTCCTATTTCTACATCTGACCTATATGGCATGAGTTTAGAAGCAATTAGAGATAAGTGGGACCACCCTTCTGCTGTTTCCCTTCTAGGAATCTGATCTCGTCGTGCTGGGATATTCTCTCTAGAGTATGCATGTGGAAGCTCTATATCTCCATCATAGATGCCTCGTACTATAAGTCCAGAGACTTTATTACACACAATTGTCTCTTCTCCATTTATTGTGGAAGTTTGCAAAGAAATTTGCGGTCCACTCACTCCCACCTCATCTAAGAGACTTTGCTTCACGAAGCAAGCATCAGATTGATTGTCCAACAATGCATACACTAACACTTTATTCCCTTCATTACCTTCTTGGTACATCCACACTGGTACTATTAAAGTGTGTGTGTCTCCAGCAACTGACTGTTTGACCTTAACCTCATTTATTACAACTGGTCTTTCATCGTTTTTCTTGAGATCAATTACCCGTTCTGGTCTTTCTTGAGTCTGAGATGTTATAGCATTATGGAGAACGGTGGGATGGAATCTCTGACATACCTTACATGATTTCTTTCTCCTACAGTCTTTCTTTATGTGACCCCAATTTAAACATCCTGCACATAATCTTTTTTCTTTGATAAATGTAAACTTTGTATCAGGATCAAGTTTTACAAATAGTTTACAATTTTCTAAATCATGCTCCTCTTTACAGTAGCGACAAAATTGTCTCTTTCCTTCCTTTCCTTTAAAGTCTTGTTTCATAGTCTTTACATTTACTTTACTGTTAAAGGAACTATCTGTCCTTTCCTCAGATGGTTTTGTAATGAAACCCTTACTTCCTCTAAATTTAGTCATGGTATATGACCTATTACTCTTATTCCTGTTCAAGCTTGCATTGCCTTTACCACTGTCATTTGCTTCCACGACCACAGCATTGTATGAAGTAAAAGGATCACATGCTGCATGAGCTTGTGAGTTGATGAATTTACAAAACCTTTCAAAGGGTGGGTACTGCCCTGGCCCATACTGAGAACTGCCATAACAATGTTTACTTATTTTCGCATTCCAACTATTAATTATAGATCTAGGAAGTTTTGTTAGTAATTTCCTATGTTCTCTGGGATCATTAAGGAATGACAAGTGAGGAATAGAATGCATAGCTGCCCTACAACATTCTAAAAAATCTGAAAACTTCATTAGGGCTGGACCATCGTCTTGAGGAATTTGTGGCCATCCTGACAACCTTTTCATGTAAGCATTGGCAACTACACTTTCATTTCCAAATCTTTGCCAGAGAATTCTCTTTGCTGTGTCATAATCTTGGTTAGTATTTAAATACATTAACATTCTTATGGCTTCCTTTGCCTCACCACTTGTATATTTGTCAAGATATGCAAGTCTCTCTGATGCATCAGTTGTCCTAGCTTCCACAAAGGTTTTAAACTTTTTTATCCAGAGTGGAAATTCCATGGGTTCTCCACTAAAAATTGGAGGCTCTATTGGAGGTAAACTCCATCCTTGAACAGGTATATAAGTAACAGGATTACTACCAGGAGTGGAAAGAGACTGACAGGACTGTTTGACATTATTAGTAGGAGTATAGTTACTAGGAGGTATGAAACTATGAGCTAAGGGGTTGAGATTCATTGCTTGAGCATTAACGTTTGTACTTCTACTAACACCTAATCCTTTCTCATTCATTAGACTATGAGATTTGCCCTTAGATCCATGTTTAGGGAAGAATGTAACACATTTATGAGGCATGGCTTCATCTACCTCTGAATCAGACTGCAGTGACGATACATCTTTGCTTTGTACCTCTAAATATTGTTGAAGATGTTGTTGCTTCCCTACACTTTCATCATCACTTGGAAGCATCCCTCTATCATCCTCTTCAACTTCATTTAGAGCTTCAAGTTCTGCACTGACAGCTGCTATGTCTCTCATTTTTTCTCTTTTGGCTAACTCAGCTGTACTCTTTGCTACTAACGCCTGTGCCTCAGCTACATTATCATGATGTTCTATTTCCGCTTTAAGCATGGCCAATTTAGCTGCCGCTTCTTGCCTTCTTAATAATGATGCAGAGGAAACCTTAGATGCTTTAGAATGTCTACTAGAACCTTTACTAGCATGAGAAAATACAGATTCTTTATCACTTAATATCTCCAATTTCTTACTCTTTAAATCCTTTACAGTTTCTTGGTGAATCTGTTCATCTACTTTAAGGTTCTCTAACTCATCTAACTCATCCGACTCTTCTTGCTTAAGATCTTTAAGTTCCATACATGCACTAACATAGTTAGCATACAATTCCATTTCTTCATCAGACATTTTGATTAAGTGCATGAGACTGGATGCTTCTTCCATACCTTTACCAATTCTGTTTACAAATTTTTTCCATTTGCATTGAAAGAACCCCACCTTCTCTTTAACTTGACTAATTTTATACTCCTTCCCCTTCGCGGTTGGCAATCTCTCCCTAGCATCTCCAACATGGCTCTGTACGCCTCTACCCGCCTGCCATTCCCTCTCATCTTCAATCAGACCACCTACGGCACCTTTCTCCTCAATATTAGACATTATTAAAAAATATACTGAGGGAGTAGCTACACTGAACAAATATCCTGACTTCTAGATTGCCCACTCTATTCAAATCTATTTTAGGGCAATATTACCATATAGGAACTGTTACATTGTAGCTACAATCTCTTGCCTGTGACCTTGATGCATTATAAGATGGAGGCTGTGGGGGTGGCGTTGTTGTGGGTGCGGCTTGTATCCGGGGCAGAAATGCTGACACAAGGGATTTCTTGGGGTGAGGTGGTGTCCCCTCGTCTCGTTGCAATCTTCACATTTGTTGAGATGAGTTCTTTACTGTAGCAGCTTTCGCAGGCTTCTAATTAATGTGAACTGTTTTACAGGCATGGCAGGACATGCTTCCTCACCGGGGTGAACAGAAACCCGTATTTCCCGATGACGTTTATTGAAGCTCAGTCCTCTATTTTCATAACCATGTCTGGCTATGCCATGTCTGGCTGGCTCTACCATGTCGTAAAGAACTGAAAATATACATTTCCAGTCACAGAACGAATACACATACATTCTCATGGCATTGTCATACACTTCAAGTAATGCTTACAATCTATAAATCATCATAACCGTCAATTTATACCACAATATATAAGAAATAAACAGATCTCACCTCGATCACATCCTGCGAGCGCGCTTCTCTTGTCAGCAAAGAGTGACGTGAACAAGTCTCTATAAGCAATGTGCTCGCCTTTACTTATGAAACAACAAGGCATCTACTGATCCTTCTTTACAGTATTTGAACCTTCTAAATATCTTTATATAAATGAGATCAACAAAGGAATGATAAAATATACATACAGTTACAGTATAGTACCTTATTACTGGTAATACATTCAATGTATTTTATTCATCGTAGTATATCACTGTCTCAGCTGCTTGATACTCATTGACCTAAAATGCCCCACAAATGGTTTGGTAGTTTGGGGACTGTCTTATACCACTGACATCAGCTAAAACCTTTAAAGCCAAACGGAAATTTGGTGGTTGTCTTATCTATAACTCGTCTTATCTACGGAAATATATGGTCTCATTACTCCAGTTGTATTCACTCAAAATCAGTAAGCAGTAAAACATGTGAAAGCTTAGATTCCAATGCTTCTTTTGATACTAAATGTAGGCTATTTGTATCATAAATGTCGATATACTAACATTTAACTTTGTAAGTTCAATAATTGACAGTAGATTCTGGGCGAAAACAGAAGAAAATGTTTTTTGTGATTGTGTTTTCAGGCATCTATGAAACCATGAACATGATACATCATTGGAAAGCTCATTCCAAGCTCTTTTTAACAGTGTATAACAATAATGGCTTTTGGTGCATATAATTTGGCACAAAGAATATCAATTGGCTGAGGATGATTAAACCTGGCATCCGACATACGCACATTTTGTCACTGGACCCCTCATGCATTCTCTGGGTTATACCGAGCTTGAGCTGTGAGTTACAGAAGTCCATCATGCAAAATCAGATTCCAGACACGTTCAGCTTTCTAAATGTACCATTGAACCTTTGCTCCCACCAGATGGTACCAATTCATCAAAATTTGGGGTCTGGCTCATGGACTATACTCCTGTGTTATATGCTTTATCGGTTTACAATATTTCGCATATACATTTACTACCCCTTTTTTTATTTATAATCTGTGTACTCCCGTATATGATCGATCGCCCGAGCGGCTGGAATGCATCGCATTTATACAAGCATTTGTTTATGATTACAATCTCCTAATACCTCATTAGGAAACTCGTACAACTCGGCTGCCTAGTCTTTCCCGTGCCACACTTGATCTTAGTACAGTGCTATAGGTATGTTGTGATCATAAAATCTACGCCCCTCAAACCTGGGTTGTTCCTTGCCCAGGATACAGAGAGCCCCTTGAGTCCCAGGAAAAAAGCTAGTAACAATACATTAGCACATGGTCAGTATACGTGGCTTATTAGGGGGGTGACTTTTGTTTGTTGCTGCCTGTGAGGAGAAAGCTGCAACACTCATTGGTTACATGACTGAAGGGAAACACACAGATTGAACTGCCTATGAACATGCTGCTCCTTTCACCCAGCCACTTTTTTTAGTCACTGTATCACCTGCCAGCACTTTCTGTCTGTCCTTGGTCTTGCTTAGTCCTCTTGCTCATGTCCCGGCCTAAATCCGTCTTTCTGCTATCACATGGCGTTGTCTCTGCCAACACCTCCTGTCTGTCCTGTGGCCTGGCGTTAAGCCTTCTGTCGTGGGAAAATAGCTTCCCCTATCCTTACATAACACCTACCAAACACTAATAGCTATGGGGTTCCATAGATGATTTGATTTTAAGCTTTGATTATAATGTTATGCACCATGGAGCAATCTCCTGTGCAATAGTAACTTCTGCATTACTGGTGAATACTCATTATAAGTCATGAAAAAGTTTGGCTAAGGGACTCTGAATTACTTGTAATTCATAGCTACACTGGCATTACACAGGGGTTTATCTTTTTGGTTTGTATGATTTTTATGACTCGTATCAATAAGTAAACAAATCTGTCAACTAACCATCCATCAGTGGTGAAGTAAATCAAAACGTGGAGCCGAGGAAAGAGCATGTACATCCCATATTATCACCAAGGATGGGCACAGGAGTGCATCATATACTTTTAGATTTAAAACAATGCTTTACAGTGAGTGGTGGCAACTGCGAGTGTCCGCCACAAATTGCAGAAGTGAGACACCAAAATATTAGTTGTCCGGAAGTTGTCTAGTCGGGACACTGCAATTGCCTCGTGTGAAAGGCTCCATTGCATAGTATGGGAGGCAACTAGTGTCCAACACCAGTGGTGGACACTAGTGTCCTTGTGTGAAAGAACAGTAAATGCTATTGATTTTTCAATAGAAGGGTCTTTTTCCATTGGCACAATGCTTCATAATGGCATTTGTCTAGCAAAACATTTTAAGAGTGAGCTTAGGCTTTGATCATTACACTCTTTTTCTTCTTCTACTTCTTCTTTTTCTTCTACTTCTTCTTTTCTTCTTTTTCTTTATCCCTTTCTTCTTTTTTTCTGTGGAACTTTTATAACCAAAGAGGTTTAACCAAGGTGAGATTGCCACAAGCATTTCTGCCTACTGAATATTGAAAAGAAGGGCTAGCAACTAGAGGTACTACCTCTTCTAGAGGCAATATCTTGGCCTTTCCCCAGCTTCACGTGGTTGTAATGTTAGTACACCTGTCAAGTTGGAACAAATGACAGAGTATTGAAGATCTGCTGTTGAATATTACCTTGTCAACCTAATTATCTGATCTGCATCTCTGTTGTTTGAACTCTAAACCGTTTTCTGCTATAGGAAATTATCCCATTAACATATAATTTGCCAGTGATCTTGCTCCTCGAACTGTTGTCTTCTACATAGTATATTCTGTCAATCTACTACCATAAATAGTTTTTTTAAGTGAAAAACTCTAAAAATAGGGGTCGACTTGTACAACTAGGATGAAATGTGAACCCTTACTACTGAGTAATCAGCACTACTAACAATTGCTGTATGCTGTAATTACAGCAGGTTGCCACAAATATATCCAATTAAAACTTATGCTCGGTGAACTTTCTTAACATATTTAACACAGATTAATATGTAAATAATAAGATTGTTATAAAAGTTCAGTTTATATCTACACAAAACCATGGGCTGTTTCCAACAATTGATACACAGATTGTAAACACTGACTGGACAGTCATGTACAGTCACATTTTAAAGTCAGTCAAAATCTTGCGGTCCATCTTTCTGATGTCAAGAAGTCTGCGTACGTATCTGTATCACCTGTATCATCTTTGGAATCTTTTAGCAAAGATTCCAAAGATGATACAGGTGATACCTTGTCACTTTCTTGCCACAACAAATCATCTTATTCCCATCCATTACGATTTAAGTCTTCTGCTGCAACACCAAATCTTTCCTCTTCATAAAGTGAGAACACTAGTTTTCAGTTGCTTTAAAATCTTTGCACTCATCTGGATGTGTTTTTGCCCACTCAAGTGCTTGAATATGTATGCTAGTTTGGGTAACTGTATAGCCATTTTGACGGTTTTCATCGATCCAATCTTCTAAGTAATTTTCTAGTTCAGGCTAATGACAGATGCTGGTTCTTTCTGCATATTTCTTCTTAGGCATCTTCTTCAGGAAGGCTTCACTTTTCTTCCAATCTCACACCTGCTTTTTATTTACTCCATACTTCCTCGCTGCAGCATTGTTGTTTGAAAAGATTGCAAACGCAACAACTTTCAACATGAAACAAGCTTATGTTTAATTATTTTTGCTGGTGGAAACATGGGATAGATTATTCCCTTCTGAACAATTCCCCTCTCAGTGTTGTCAGGTTGGCATGTTGGTAACGTGTGGGTATTGAATGGATGCTGCCTAGAAATCTTGGTGGTTAGTAAGCCTTGTTGACTTGTTCAGTGTATAAGGGTTCATTAAACTGAGTGCCGGCAGTTTAATGGACCCATAGTTTCATAGTTGGCCATGTGGGATTGGTAGCTTAACAAGCTGTTTTTTTCACATGCATATGGCAGAGGGCATCGGGAAGTGCAATCCAATCATACTACAGCGTTTTACTATAATATAGTAGTAGCTTGGTATACGTCCACTTTGGAATAAGTCCAACTTGGTATATGACCTGTTTGGACAAAAAAAATTTGCTTGGTATACAATCTTTGTTTGGAATACGACTTGCGCGAACATCAGATGACAGTACACCAGTTCCTACCATTGAGTGAACAACCCGCGCTATAACTCTGTGAATTTTCATGTGATCTTGTTTTTTCGCTAAAATTTTTTGTAAATTCATTAACCATGAGTTCTAAGAAAGCTAATGAGAAGAGCCAAGCAACAAAAAATATGGTTAGGATCACCATAGAGATGAAAAAAGAGATTGTTGAAAAATATGAAGGTGGCATGCATATCCGGGACTTGGCTGGTGCATACCATATGCCCAAAATGACGGTATCAATAATTGTGAAAAACAAAGACGTTATAAAATGGGCTAATGGTGCGAAGAGGGTGAAATCGCTTAGCAAACAAAGATTCCCGAAGTTTTATTGGAAGGGCACTCTCCCTCCAAACAACAACAATAACATCTCCTTCTTTCTCAGTACAGTACAGTACATATTTTAGTATTTAGGAGTGTTTGAAATAAATTTATACAACCCCACCAATGTATAATACATGTACTGTATGCCAATAACAATAGGATTTATTTCATGGGAACGGATTAATAATTTTCCTTTTATTTCTTATGGGAAAAATTTGTTTAGTGTACGTCCTTTTTGGTATAAATCCTGGGATCTGGGAGAGATTAAGGTATTATCAGGGGATTATGGTGTGAAGCTATTATTAGTAATATTTTATTGAACGGACCCCTGCTCATAGGTATACGTCACCAGCCCTTGGGACACTGCCAACCTGTGCCTGACCCCGTAAAACTGGCGCAGACAAGCCAGTTCCTGGGTTCGATATGGATGCCAATCACCCACTGTCATCTTGGCAAGGAGTAGTTGATAGTCCGGGTCCTCGGCAGCTGCCTGCGCCACTGCCATGCTGTCCAGAATGTTGCAGTCACTGCCGTCAAGCGTGGCTACAGTTGCAGCCACCAAAACAACATCTATGTCCATGTTGCTGACCTGCTTCTCATCTGTAGCGTCTGGTGAGGCACAGAGCATGGGGTAGCGCGGCAGGAAATCTTCAGCAGAATTTCTTCTCCTTTGGAAATACTTAATCTGAAATTTATACTGCAACATCTTCTTCAAGGTGAACAGCCTCGGATTTGCGATGTCCTTCAGCGCTCTGTTATCCAAGAGCTTGACTAGCGGGCGGTGGTCAGTGATGATTAGAAGAGGCGAGCTTTATGGAGGCACCAGGCGATGGCCAAAGCCTCGCCCTCCACTGATGCGTAGCCTGCCTCTACGGGTGTGAGGTGACAGCTCCCACACAGCGCGAGGCGCCACCTACTCTTACAGCAGAGAGGGGGCCTCTTTCATCGGACAGGGGCAGTACTGCTGCAGGATAACGAATCGAATATGGTATCTGTAGCAGCCCCTTGGTGTGATGAAGATAGTGAGCTTCCTGCTGCCCTCCTGCAACTCAACCTGGTGGAAGCCTCAGTGGGCATCTACTGTAGTCTTCTAGGTGTGGTGGGGAATGCCAGGCACCATGTCGAATGGTGTGAGTGTGGTGCGTCTCTCCTGCATGTAGCATTGAACTTCTGATAATCAACGATGCGTCTGGGCTGGCCTGACTTCTTGGCAACCACTACCATTCTTGCACACCACTCCCACTGGTACTGGTTCCTGGATCTCCTTTCTGATGTCCTCTTCGAGCTGTTTCTTCACCTTTGCCTCCCAGTGTTTCAGTTGCCACATCCTGCAAGCCTCCCACACATTTCAGTGACGCCATCCTGATACCAAGTGTGGCCAGCAGCTCAGGCCCAGTCACACACACTTGGGCTCCTATGTCCGGCACCGCTGAACCCTCAGTCAGTCCATTAAACAGTCCAATATTCTTACTTCCTAACTAATAATGAATGGCGTGTTTTTGTAGATTTTTGTGCTTTGAATAAAGCCACTTTGACTCTTCATTACCCTATGACTGTTCTTGAGGAAATATATAAATCTTTGGGACAGGACAATTAATTATTTTCGACACTTTACTTGCATTTAGGGTTTTACCTAGTAAATCTTACTGCAGAAAGTCGAGAAAGGACAGTATTCACGACACATTCAGGTAATTTTCAGTAGTGTGGCATGCCTTTAGGCTTTGTTGAATCGCTTTGTAATTTTTAGCGACTTATTAACTAATTTTTCTGAGGCATGTTAGGAAACTCTTTTGCTACATTGATGACATTGGCTTTTTCAAAAAATGTGTGTGAACATGTAAATGAATTAGAAACTGTTCTTACTCATCTTGCCGATGCAGGATTTAGAGTTAAACTTTCTTGATGTCCATTCCTTATACAAATAACATCTCTCTTTGGTCATGTTAATAATGCTTCTGGTATTCACACCTCAAAAAAGATTAAAACTATCACTGACTATTCAGTACATACTGATCAGGTTCATAGTTTCTTAAGGATTGCTCGATACTTCAGACATTTCATCAAAGATTAAATTACCATTGCTTCTCCACTTACTGCTCTTCTGAAAAAGGATATTTCATTCAAATGGTCAAAAAAATGCTTTCAATATTTTGAAGCAAGTACTTACTATAGCTCCAGTTCTTGCTTGCCATATTACAGTACCAAATTATAGTAAATCTTTCATTCTTGATACTGATGCTTCATATACAGATTTTGGAGCCATCCTTATGGAAACTCATGATAGAAATCCTAACAGCTGTTTATGCACACGCCGCCTTGATTTACAAAGCAAAAAGAAATATTCCATCACTTAACTTGAAGCATTATTCATAGTTTGGGCTCTACAAAAATTTTATTACACCATTTTTGGATATCCTATTGAAGTTTCTTATGACCATTAAGCTATCAAACATTTGTTCAACAGTAAAAACCTCACTGGTCATCTTGCACGTTGGTTCCTTACAATTCAAAAATTTATACCCACCTTCACTTACATACTACAAAGAAAATCAAACCTTGCAGGAGATACTCTGTCATTTTACATTCCAGAAACATGTCCAGTCACTATTATCTCAACTTCCTTGGATACATTTTCTCTTACTGAAATTTCTACTACTCAATGCAAGGATCCATTTCTTCATATATCCTTCAAGATTATATCCTCTACAAAGCAACTAAGCTACACTTACAGGAAAACATAAACCTACTCATCTTGTACATCAACCAGTAATTCTAGATTCTGTGGCACCTCATTTTCTTAAATTCATACATAATTTCTCACATACCGGACATCCAGGTAAAGAGAAAGCTCTTGCTCAGGCATGTATAAAATGTTTCTGGCATACCATATGTACAGATATAAACTAACATATGTCACACTTGTGCTATCCACAAAGTGTATGCATTCTCATGTTCCCATTCCTAACAATTCAGTTTCGTCACAACTATGGGATTTGTTGCTTTTGACCTGCTAAAATTGTCACTTACTGAATATGGAAATCAGTATCAGTTAGCTGCCATTGATAATTATTCAAGATTTATTATTTTGTGTACTAATTCAAGACAAAGCTGAAATTGTGGCATGTGCTATTTTTATCGACATAATTTGTTCATATAATACTCCTAAAACTCTTCTCCCTGATAATCGCACTGATTTTGTTAACCAAATCCTTGATGCTCTGTGTCAGCAATTCCAAATTAAGAAATGTGCTGTTCTTTCATACAGGCCTAGTGGAATCGCGAAATTATAAATTTTCCTCGTTCTCTAATATCTGAGACGGACTCTGTATGGGACACTTATATGTCTCAAGTCATGGCCTCTCTCAACTCTCAAGTCCATAAGTTCATTGGAGAAATTTCACATTTTGTTATTTTTAGGACAGATAAATGTCTATAATATATGACCTTCTGTCAGAGCCTTCTCATACTCTGTACACTTTAGATGACTACGTCAAGTTAACTATCACCACATTTCAAAACTTTCTCCAACAAGTCATGAAATTTCTTACATACTCTCTAAGGAAGAAATGCTTGTCTCACAACAAAAATGCTTCTAAATTTGTTAATGACTATTTAAGCTGTAGCCAAAATTCACCGTATCCTTCAGTCATTCCTAAGGAAAATGGTAATAAATTTAGACTTCTAGATCTCAATTCCCTACAGGAATCTGTTGCTCATCTCGACTCTCTAAAGAAAGTCTCCAAGGGCTTTGATTCTGACTTACAACTACCTACACCTACACAACATCCAATGCCTGCTGCAGTTCCTTTTTTTTGCTCTCCAAGTTGTCCCTATTCTCTCTGTTCTAGACGAACTCTCCCATCTTCATCTTTATTTTCCATGATGTACCATTGTACTATATATACATTTTTTCATGTTAATATGTATTATAATTTCATATTTTATATATCTTATCCTGTCAATTTTGTATTTTTTAATTTCTTTTGTTTTATTTCTAGGCCTGCATTGCTGTGTCACCCCCTGGCATTGTCCAATTTTTTCCACCATGTTTTTGTTTTGTAATTGGGGACAATTCCAGGTAGGTGGTAGGTAGGGGAGGTGGTGGTACAATGGTCAAGCGTTCAGGCATGTGAATCTAGGGTGGCGCGTTCAATTCCCCGATATCCGCCGGCCACTTGTAATCTGTTCTCAGATGGGACTTGCAATGTTTAAATGTATTTGAGGCTTTAGCAGCAACAGCCTCTTGTCGTTCTCAACATATTCAAGAGAGAATCTAAACATTTGAGGCGTCATTATAAAAAATCTAAAAACCTATGCCAAGTAACAGGCAAGAGACAAGTCCATCCTGCCTCTATAAAGCCTGCTGGTGCCAACGGTTTATGATAAAAAAAAAGTGGCCAATCTTTGTAGGCACTGGACACTACATATGTATGTTTATTAATTATTAGTAACTGTTAATCTATCGTATCATTATTTTTCATCTAATAAAAAATCTGTCTTTTCCATCGATATTCGATAGAAAAAGACTGCCTTATGAAAAATTTTTGCACATGCAACTATGTTCTCTGCAAAGTGACTATGTTGTCTAATCCATAATAGTTTATACAGCCACAATTGATCGTGAAACCATGTCAAATGTGTTGCCCTTGCTTTTATACTTCTCCTAGTTTTGAAAGTTGAGGTGCCATAGAAATAATAATAATAATAAAAACTGATGGTTTATTTTCAAGAAAATTGTATAAATATATATATATATATATATATATATATATATATATATATATATATATATATATATATATATATACAGTAAAACCTCGATATAATGAACTAATTGGGATGGGGGGTCTGATGTTATATCCGATAATTAGTTATATCAAAGTTTGGTAAAAATACCGAATGAGTTCGCTATATACGGGGTTTCATTCGTTAAGACGTTAAGAGAGGGAGTCCTTGAAGCCATTTCTCAGTTGGTAGTACTGTAGGTAGTAGGTACGTAGTAGGTAGCAAGTGGTGAGAGCACGAGTGCGACCAATCCTTCACAGTGAGAGCTAACTGTGGTCTGAGTGGTGTGCGCGTCCGCGTGTTCATGTTCAAACAAAGTGGAGAGTTCGGCCGGCTCACCCCATGCCTCGGATATAACAAACTTTAGTTCGTTATATCCAAATTGGTTCAGCCAGCAAATGACGTTCATTATATCCAAAATTCACTATAAGTGGGTTCGTTATATCGAGCAACAGAGGCTCTAAAATCAAACCCCAGACATCTTCGCACATGTAAACAAAGTGATGATTGGTACTACACCACAAAACAACTTTTTCTTTCAAGGTAACAATATATAATAGGTCATACTTACCGGTAATTCATGTAGAATGACACCAGTCAGGAAGAATTTGCCTAAGTGACCATGCACCACGCATTGCATGTACCAAAACAAAACACGCGATCGGTTACGCGCTGAACCCGGTGACATGGGCAAGCTTCACTGCGTTCTTTACAATGTGATGCCGTTACTCCTTGAGGTAAGACACACTTTCATACAATTAAAATTGCACCTATCTTTTATTAACATTCTTACCTTGCATACATGTTAAAAAAAAACTTGAAGCTAATGAGAAACTTTTTTTTTTTTATAGAAAATAGCTTACTACCTAAAAATAACCAAAGATTTCTTTTATAAATGAAGAGTGTCATGGGGTAGGCTGGCTTGTGATGATGGTCTGCATAATATTCATGTAATATTATGCAATAGTGTTTAAAACTTCCAGATTCCATTACCTCAACATGATGGAGTCACAAAAACGACACAACTACACAATTGCATATAAGTTAAAAGTGATACAATTTGTCAAGGAAAATGGCAACAGAGCTGCTGCTCTTTATTACCCCTGCAGTCTCTCACAGTCACTGCCGACGCCATATGCCAGGTACTTGTTTACATCTTACAACAGGATTGGCACGTAGGCTACTAGCAAATATTAAAATTTTTAAATGCAAAATATTGGGATCTAATAATGATCTAAATGCATGTGAGTGTCTTCAAATGTCAGGTGAAATCCTTCACTTCATATTCAGAGCTTAAATCCGATCATTTATCTTTTTTTCATTTCAATGTCTGCCAAAACTGGGTGCGTCTTATAAGCCCATGCGTCTTATGAGCCATTAAATACGGTATATATATATATATATATATATATATATATATATATATATATATATATATATATATATATATATATATATATATATATATATATACACAACATTGTGACATGACTTACAGTTTGAAATCTTACATTCCTTGAAAAGATTACTAAAACTATGCATCATTACAAATTAAAAACTGATAATTAGAAATATAAAATTGAAGATTAAAAACAGTATACTTTCTCTTGAATAAAACACATTTTGATTGAATTACAGTTAAATTACATTGGTTGGGTGTTCAATAATTTGACTAGATATGGTATACTAGACTTTTGGTAACGTGTAGTTCTACATCTGACTGATAGTAAGAGTTGCCTGCCTCTCCTAGTATTGCGTCCATGCAAATCATGCAGATATGGAGGTAAAAGGTGCCTATGCTTTTCTGATTTTAAAACTTTTCATCCAAACTTACATAATATTTTCTCTCTTCTATTAAACAGTGTTGTTGTATTGCGAGTTATCTGGGCAGTCAGATAATTTATATAATTTTTTCCTAAGATAATTCTAAAACATCGTTTTTGGATTTGTTCAGTACATGTGTGTTGTCGACTGGACAAGCCTGGCTGCCACATTGGTGCTGCATACTCCAAACTGGTCCTTATAAACCATGTGTAGAATGTGAACATGGTTTCTTGAAAGAAGTTAAACTATTTAAAACAAATATACATCTGTTCTTCCATAACGTCTTCCATACGTCTTTTACACTGATTATGGTAGATTGCATTGACACAACTTTTCACATGTTCCATAATTTTTCTATTTGTTCTTGAGAATCGTGCCAATGGTGGAATGATTCGTACCATACAAATGGAGACATTCATCATCTATTCATCTGCCTCTAATCTCTATATTATCTCCTCTTTTTTTTCTTTCACTTCTTGGCACTATAGCACCTGCATCACATCTGCTCGTATATCTTACACTAGACATTTGCAAAGTATATTGTGGCATAGAAATAACAAATAACAATGAATTTGTGGTGATTTTCACAACCACACGTTCACTGCTGCATGGATAACAAATTTTTCTTTATACCCTCGCTACATTGGTAAGAAAATCAAACCTTGCTTCTATCTGTGCACTGGGAGTAGAAATTTCGGCAGTGGAGGAGTTGGTATTGGGCGGACATGAGCTAATACCTCGCTAAGTGCGATGAAATGACGTGGGGTCTGTAATAAATTAAATCCATCTCCGTAGTATCCTTCCTCACCAAAATTCTGAATCATGTGACATTTCACCGCCTGTTTCAAGGGAACTGTCAATGGTTGGTGCTGTCAGTGACATACCTTCAGATTTAATAACCATGTACAAAATCGTTAGTGGTAAGGAAAAGATAGACAGACACGACCTGGTGATACTGACGGAAGATGCATCCAGACGTACGAGAGGGCATTCAAAGAAGGTTGGAAAGAGTCGATGTTCAAGAGATGTCAAGAAGTATAGTTTTCCACATAGAACTGACTGTTTTTTGGGGGGACAGGATATGAATCTTTTACAATGCTAACATCATAACAGTTAGCATTTTTGAAATATATGAAACCAAACTTATCCCTTCAGGGCTAATCTAACCTAACTCTAACCCTCCGTGGCTATCCTAACGCTAACTTGATTTCAATATTATCCCATTTTTTATATGGAAGATTTTGATGTGATTTAAATTAATTTGAAAGTTGTTCCTGTCACAAATCGGAAGTGTCTTTATACACGACCGTAATGCAACAATATTAAAAAAAAATTTTTTTTTTAATCCTTTAACTGTGGTCCTGGTAGGCTTAATAGAGGCCTTAGTTGGTTGGCCTCTGCCTGTTAGTAGCGCTGGTTAGATTTTTTTTTTAAAGTGATGCCTTGTTTTCATATAGAGAGGCTCATGTTGCCAGCGGAAGTTCCTCACTTTGCAGTCCCATTGAGGATAGTGTTATGGCAGCATCTGGGTGATCTTAAGCCACTCGACAGTATTACCATAGAAAAGTTGCCAGCATGTGCCGGGGCTCTAACACAGGACCCTGAGCTGGTATGCCAAACCGCTAGCCACTAGGCCACCGTCTCCCCACTATACCAGTGTTTATATACACGACCGTAATGCAAATAACTATTCACTATGCCCGTGTCTATATACACGACCATAATGCAAATACAGTAAAAACGGGCATCTCGCGTAATAGTCTCGCGAATTTAGCATCTCGCGTCTATTTCAAATTTCCTGCCTTCTGCCATCTAGCAGTTCCAAACGAACATCTTGCGCATGCGCATGGGTCAGCGCGCCAGTTGAATGGTTGGTTTGGGTCGGTTGTGTCATGGCAGGAGCTGGGTCAACAACAATATTGCTATTTTGTTGTGCTGTGGAGCATATTTACTTTTGGTGTTCTAGTGAAAACGTTCTAGTGGAAGTTCTATGAGTGGTAGTGGTGGAAACTGTGGTGAAAAACGTGGTGGACGAGAGAAGCGTGATTATCACAAGGGGATGAAGCTCAGGAAATATACACTCCAGGAACAGAAAGAAATGATTCAGATGATGAACAGTGGTGCAAGAACATGTGACATTATGTGTAAGTTTAACTGTCCTGAATCAATAGTAGCAGCATTCCCAACCACTGCCAGGCTACTCAAGCCAGTCACAGACTCTCATAACGTAAGTGGAATAATATTTGAACCTTTATTAATAGTCAGAAAGTGTTCTTTCTTATTTATTATCATACAGATTATGCATAACCTTGTATGTGTGAATTTTCGGCAAATTATTTTGTATTCTTGGAAGGTTAATGGGAGTTATAAGAAGCTTATGTACCATACCTGAGAACCAATTATACTATTTACATGTATTTCAATATCGTTCATTTCGTGGTTTTTCATCTCGCGGTCGATAGTCCAGTACCAATTAAGCGCGAAATGACCGTTCTTACTGTAACTATTCACTATGACAGTGTCTATATACATGACCGTAATGCAAATAACTATTCACTATGACAGTGTCTATATACACAGCCGTAATGCAAATAACTATTCACTATGATGCATGGATCAGAAACTTGGACATGGAATAAAGTACACCAGTCAAGAGTGCTTGCTGTGGAAATGATTCATCTGAAAGGAGCATGTGGCGTGAAAAGATGGGAGGCTGAGAGCAATGAATGCATGTATAAAAGATGTAGCATAGCATTTTGTGCAAATAGAGTTAAGTGCAGTGCAGTGGAATGAGTAAGAGAAATAACTTGAGGTTGTCTGGTCTACTTGAGAGAAAGAGTTAAGAGTTTGGGAAGAAAGTGGGTGTGAGTGAAATTCAGGTTCCTAGGAAGAGAGAAAGCTAGTTGTAAGATGTAAGGATTGAGTAAATGAGTACATGCATGAAAGAGGTGCAGAGAGAGGGATAGGGCTTGTACAAGCAAGGAGGGAGTGTTTGGATAGGGAGAGGTAGAAGCTCTTTTCCTATGGCAATTCCCATGCAGGACGTTTCCGGTGGGAACTGGGTGTCAGAAACTATAGATAAATAATTAGAATATTATTGAATATTATTGCACATGTATCTAATCAGAAATTTTCATTCCACAGCACGTTCTTTCCGAGTGGGTGTGCCCTTGGCATTTGTACTTGGTGTAGCTGCAATTTTCTACAAGGAAGCAAAGGACAGTGGCTACAAGATAATTCCAACTAATTTTAAACATGAGATGGGAATGGTTGATCCCAGGAGGTATGATTTCACACTAACAAAAGAAAGGTAATTAATTATTTCTGAATTGTTATTGTCAATCAGATTCATTTACCTTATGTATATGGTTAAGATGCTCAGAGGTTTGCATTTCACCTTGTAGACTGCAAATTATTTAATTTAATCCCTTAAGGATCACATGCAACCTCTATCATTAGATAAATCATGTAAATAAATATTCCTATCTAATGAATTATTATTTCGTCCAAAATGATTAAGCTAGTATTTTTTTTTTATTTGTAGAAGATATATAATATGATGACTATGATTACCCAGATGCATATACATCATTGTCATAATCCTCATGATGTATGATTTCGGGTTGGTCCATCTATCAGCATCTATCAGCTCACAACCTTCTCTCTGATTGCCGGTATGGTTTCCGTAAAGGCCAATCTACTGGTGATCATCTTGCTTTCCTAACTGAATCTTGGTCATCCTCTTTTAGGGACTTCGGTGAAACCTTTGCTGTCGGCCTTGACATATCGAAAGCCTTCGATAGAGTCTGGCATAAATCTTTAATTTCTAAACTACCCTCCTACGGATTCTATTCTTCTCTCTGTACCTTCATCTCCAGTTTGCTTTCTGACCGGTCTATTGCTGCTGTAGTGGACGGTCACTGTTCTTCTCCTAAAACTATCAACAGTGGTGTTCTTTAGGGTTCTGTCCTATCACCCACTCTCTTTCTATTATTCATCAATGATCTCCTAAATCTGACTCAATGCCCTATCCACTCCTATGCTGATGACACCACCTTGCATTTATCAACGTCATACAACAGACGCCCAACCCAACAAGAATTAAATGACTCTAGGCGAGATGTTATAGGACGTTATAGGATGTTATATTGTTTTCCCGTAGCCATTACCCTTTTAATGTGAAGAAAAAAAAAAAGAGAAACAAACTATAAGTCAGTTTATTTTTTAAATACCTCTTCCATTCCAGTCAATCAGATATTAGTTTTCATGTTTTTAATGTTCCTTCAATGCATTTATGACTTAATGCCCCTCCTTTTCCTAGCCATTTGCCATTGTGGAGGGGCTTCGGGACCAGAGATTAAGGTCTGATGCTGAGATGCCTCGGACTTCGGTTTCTAATCCAACCAATTTTCGCTTGACCTTTTTCTTGTTCTAGCTTTATATCCCCTTGTTTTATCTGCTTTTTCTTTTTAACCTCCCAGCATCCCCTTCTTTTCCTAAAGTGTGAGAGCCGTGCTGAGAGGATGAGAAGCTAACTTTGAGTTCAGTCATGAACTGCCCTGAGGGTGCCATTGCCATGGTATGCCTTCCTTTTTTCATTGCCCTTACTCATCATGGGGGTTGTGAGAAGCAGACTAATTACATCCCCCACTTACATTCACCTCACCATGACCAATCATGAAAATTCTAAATTAATAGGTGCACCTCAAAAAATTCATCCTCCAGGCTTCCTTGGCATTGACAAGAAAACGCCTCTGATCTCGGCTCTGAAAACCCCCTTAACAGCCCACCTGTCAACTCCCTCACCTCATGTACCTGTTTTCTTCACGCCAACCCCTCCATCTACATCTATATCTTCCTCTATTATAACCACTTTAGAGCTATATTTACCTCCACAAAATAAAATCACTTACCAATCCTCTACCCTGACCTCTACCTCTTCTATAACCCAGACTGTCCCCTGCTCCTCTCACCCTTGCCCACACCCATCCACTACCACTAATCACCTTCCTTTATCCAACCTCTTTGGTTCTCGCTGGTGGAACAAATACTTCCATATCCCTGCTCATGCTCCTTACTCAGAAATCACTTTCCAAATGCATCTTAAGACAGGTGAGAAGGGTAACTTTCCTTCCACACATGACCTGACAGACCTTGCCTAGTCATTGTTGACTCAGAATCTCAAGTTGAAGCTATGCTTACCCTCAAAGACCTTGATGGGAAATCTTTTCCGGTGTCCTCTGATATCCAACTGGACACTCGTACTGGTACCGTTCTCATACCCCATGAAGTCTGCCCAGTGGATGTCAATTGGCCAGACTGTTCTTCTGTACTCTTTGAACTCATTGCAGACGAGCATGATATTGCTCATGCTTACTGCTTTACTGTTAACCCTCATGGCCAGTGCAAGTACTTAGCAAATATTGCTACAGTTACATTCAAAGGACAAGATCTTCCAGACCATATCTACACAGGTAGGACTTCCTGCAAGGTTAAGCCTCCTCCATCCAGTCAGTGCCAAAACTGATGGAGATTTGGATATCCAGTAAAATACTGTTGATTCACTGCACATTACCCTCTCTGTGCCTCACCTGGCCACACTGGAGGACAAACTGCACCTCAACAATATGCATTTTAGTCCAGGTGATCTATGACAAATTCTTACCAAATCTTGGACAAATTGCAACAGAAATGAAATAAAGTGTATTTGGTAGGCCATTATGTGTAGAATGCCATATCAAAAATGTAAGTTTCTGTAACATGTGGAACTAGGTGAAATCTTCAGTTTCACATCACAATATTTAACTGAAGTCACAGCGATACCCAATGAGACGCTCTACTACCATTCCACCATTAGTCCAGTTCACATTCTACCTCCCCACAGTCAACACAGCTGCTTTGCTTCTCCCTGGTTGAAGTTTGCCTGGGAAGCTTTCTCCTATACAGTCCTAAGTTGACTGTGGATGAAAGATATCTGGATCTACGGATGCATTTACTGCCATATGTATTATTTACTATGCAGTTTGGAGCTGTGGGTTGGTTCCTACCACCCTAAGGAGACAACATATGGTGTTTATCTGACCCTCTCTGTCTTTCTGGTTGTGCAGTTTAAAGTCGCCACCCAGGTGTGAGGCGTCCCTCTTCTTCGTCCTCGGGTAGCAAGAAGTGTGGGAGCTTGGAGAAGAACGACTTAGATAAGTCTGCTAAGAGGATTCAGTCATTGGTAGATATTATCACACTCCCTCCTCCACCTTGCGCTTCACTGCCTTCACGTGTCAGGCTCTCAAGTCAGCTGAGCGCTCTCCCGTGCCTGGAGAGGGTGTTAGTAACTTAGTTTATATCTGTATCCATTACTGCTGCACTATTACGGTGACACTGCTGCACCATTACGATGGCACTCTGCAACATCATTACGGTGGCACTCCCAACACAGTGCTGGGGCTCATTAACCTCTTTCCCACCACCACGCCTCGTCAGTGCCATTACGGAGGTACTGGGATACAGTGCCACTTTGAGGAGTGCCATGCTTCCATCCAGACCATCTTTGCTGTCACCTAGCCTGTCACTGAGATGTGCTCTACCATCCTGCACAATGACTAAAACTTGAACGTTATACAAATAACAAATATAAACATGAAAATAATGGTAAATCTACAGTGTTACACCCGCTGAGCCCAACATTGTTTTTGTGTTGCTTGGTTCAGACTTTCCAACATCACTTTTTTCTAACTTAACCTAATCTATAAAAATTTAGCCTAACGGTGAGGGTTAGGTCGGCTTCCGTGGTCAGTTATTAACACAATAAAGACATACTTATTCTCTGAGTGCTACAACCTTGATGACATGACTATTCGTGATTCATATGCTCTTTGATAAAATCATACGTGAACGGTTCTGCAGAGCGCCATTGGCGGAGTGGGACCTGTTAAATAACGACAACAAGTAACAAGTAAGTAACAATTTACATCCGATGAACGAAGTCGTTGTGACAGAAAAGCAATAGATGAGTGTGTTATATGTGCAAAACACACCCTTTAACACCTAGGTGACCTTCATAATGAGACGCATGTAACACTGTAATAACACCTAAATAACTTGTGCTAGTGAGGGAAAGTGATGTGTTAGATACACTCAAAAGTGATTCCCAAAGTGACCTGACCTAGGAATGGAAGCAGCTGTTGCTTTCTTGCCATATTAGTACCTTGGCAAGTGCTGCTTCCAGTCCCGGCCTTATTTAGGCCAGCAGCCTCCCCAGGGGAAGGGGATGCATGGGCTGAAGCTGCAGTAACCTCTCCAGTGAGTTCCGGGTTTCCTCCTTTAGTTAATACACCTGATAACTTTAGAGGGTGTAAGATTTTCTCTGTTAACCTACTGTGGGAGTCTCATGCAGGATCCTTGGATTCATGATGTGGTGAAGGGAAAATTTCTAGAATTTGTGTCCATACTTTTTCAGACTGTACCTCCACGTCCTCTCACCCTGTCTTGGGCGGATGTTCAGACCCTGAATGATGCCTTATGTAAGTTCCTCAAACAGTCAATAGTGGAGCTTTGTTTACCTGAAGATCACGGTTTTGTTTCCCATCATAAAGCCGGTTCAGGCCGGCGAGGGTTATCCTAAACTTGATGGACCTTAATGTTCATGTGCCTTATATTCTTTTTAAGATGGACACTCTGAAGGATGTGATTCCTTTAATCCTCCCTAACTGTTTTTATGTTACAGTTGATTTCAAGGACGCCTATTATTCAGTTTTTTAGGCCTGAGGATAGGAAGTGGCTTCAGTTTTGGTGGAAGGGCCGCGCTTTTAGATTTACTTGTCTCCCTCAGGGGTTATCTTCTGCTCCTCGCACCTTTACAAAGTTACTGAAACCTGTCTTCTCCCACCTTCGGTCCCTTGGAATGGTTGTGGTATGTTATTTAGATGACTATCTTTTTATTGCTTTATCGGTAGAGGCCTTGCGGGCCCAGGTGGGCTATGCCTTGCACTTCTTTCATTCTCTGGGTCTCACCATCAATGTGTGGAATTCGGTCCTGGAGCCCACCCAGAAGGTTACATTCCTTGGTGTGGTTCTCGTCTCTGTTTCCTTGACTTTGCCCTCCTGTAGGAGGGAGCGCATCAAGGAAAAAGGTTTGCTCCCTCTCAACAGGGATATCACCTTACAAGACTTGTCCTCTTTTATTGGTTTAGCGGTGGCTTCTGGCCCTGCTGTAGAGTTAGCTCCTCTCCGTTACAGGTACCTGGAGATTATTCGTAACAGGGATCTCTCTTGGTCCTATGGCGATTATCATTCCCGCGTTGTTTTAGATGCTCATGCCCGGGAATTAGTCACTTGGTGGGTGACTAATGTAGTTTTTCAGGAGAGGTCGCTCTGCTCTTCTTCTCCAAGATGTTAGCTGTTTACGGATGCCTGCCTGACTGGCTTGGGTGCTTCGATGGGGGACTTTAGAACTGGAGGTCACTGGGCCCACAAGGAGCTGGATCATTTAAACTCTTTGGAGTTAAGGGCCATTCTGTTGGACTTGCAGTCACTTTTTCGGGATAAGAATGGCTCTCATATTAGGCTTTGCTCTGACAACACCACTGCGGTTGCATGTATTGAGTGTTGTGGTAGCACACGACCTACGCTTCATGCTTTTACAGAACAGTTTTTTGAGTGGGCTGCTTCTAGGGATATTACTTTGTCGGCACAGCATGTACGGGGTTTATACAATATGACAGCAGACACAGAGTCTAGAGTCAGTAGGATGGATGGTGAGTGGATGTTACAGCCGTGTATTTTCAGGATGATTTGTCAGCGTTTTTATACTCCTGATATCAATCTTTTTGCTACACAGATAAATGCTCAGTTACCTGACCATGTTTCTTGGAGGCCAGACCCATCTGCTATGTGCATTAATGTCTTTGCCTTGGATTGAGGTGGGAAGAGTTTATATACTTTCCACCTTTGTGTGTGATATCCAGGGCTCTCCGGAAACTGCAGGACTACGGGGTAACAGCGCTGATGATTCTCCCACTGTGGCCAACTTAGGTGTGGTTTCCGGCGGCCGTTCAGATGTTGGCAGCCGATCCAGTCTTGCTTCCACGCTGTCCTCTGCTTTTACTGCAACAGCTAACTCTTGCACACCCTCGGGCTCGGGGGTTGGTCTTGGCAGCGATGGTGCTCTCCGGGCAGCGTTCACACGTCGAGGCCTTTCGACAGAGGTTGCCCAGTTTTTCCTTCGGTCTTGGAGATCTAGTACTAAGGCACAATATGGGCCGTGTATCAACACCTGGCTGTCATTTTGCCTCGGCAGGGAAGTGGATCCGTTTCAACCACCTGTGAATGTCCTTCTGGACTATCTTTTGTCAGAATTTAAATGGGGGACAGGCCGCGGGTACAGCTCTATGAACACTATCCGGTCTGGCATCTCTGCAGTTGCTACTTTTCATGGACGTCCTGCGGGACAACATCCTTTAGTTTCCCGTTTCATGAGGGCAGTCTTCCTGGAGAGACCATCTTTTCCCCGCTCCTGCATGACTTGGGATCCTCGGCTAGTTCTTGATTAATATCTGCAGTCTGGGTCCCAGGGAGGATTTGTCCTTTCCTCAGTTATCCATAAAATTGGTCGTTCTTATGTTCTTGTTGATTGGCCAACATGGCCAGACCTTGCATTTGCTGGACACAAGAAATTTGTTTGTTTCTGAGATTCAGGTTATTTTTGGGATTGGCGATCTGGTGAAAACTTCCCGTCCTGGGGTCCTTCTGTCAAGGGTGGTCTTTGAGGCTTACCCGCATGACACCTGCTTATGCGTTGTGCACACCATTGAGCATTATCTTGATAGGACAACGACCATCCGAGGGGCTCTTACGGGGTTTTTCTTGACGACATGACCTCAACTACGGTTGGTCTCTCGTAATACTTTGCGTCGTTGGGTGAGAGATGTGATGGGGGCTGCTGGCATTGACCTTACTATATTTTCTCTCCATTCGACTAGGTCTGCATCGTCCAGCAAGGCGGCCCTGGTTTTGCCGTTATCCACGATTGTCTCCACCATTGGTTGAGCCAGGGAATCGACCTTTACGCAACACTACTGGAAGCCCATCGCTCAGCATGGACAGTTTGCGAGGGCAGTTTTGTCATATAATGTTTGGCTTTTTTCTCTGCTCAGGGTTTAATGTGAGGATTCTTTGACCCCATTTTTTGTATGGGTGATGGGTGATTTTTCTTTCCATGTTCCTGTGGGACTGTGTTTCACTATATTTTTGATAATTGTTAATGTTTTCTATCTTCTGAATTATAGTGTTGTGCTTTACTTTGTTCCTATGGATTTTCTTTTCCACAGCTCCATACTGGCTACCTTTTTCTGAATTTTGTGTGATTTGGTAGGTTTTAGGAACCTCTCTAAAGCTGTCATTGGATACCGCTGTGACATCAGTTAAATATTGTGACGTGAAATTGTAAGATTAAACGAGTACTTACCAAGTATGAAGTTTGATCGTAATTTCACGAACATTTAACGACGTCACAGTGGTGCACAATGCCCTCCCTCCCTGCCCTATCTATTCACCGAGCTCACTTTGTGGCATAGGCTCTCAGCGGTAGTTGGTGGCTGCTTCCTAAAACCTACTCTCTAAACGGACTGATGGTGGAATGGTAGTAGATCGTCTCATTGTGTACCACTGTGACGTCGTTAAATGTTCGTGAAATTACGATCAAACTTCATACTTGGTAAGTACTCGTTTAATCTTAGAATTATTTAAGACTACCGTGAGATGCGTTTTTTTCAGCAATTTGGGTGAATTGGAGCATCTGGTGAAAGATTTCATTGGATATAATGCCTATCAAAGAAAGACAAGCTTATGTCCAATTCAGAATATCAAAATGAGTAACATAGCAAACATCTCATCTTTTATTTCACTGTTTTAGAAAGTTTTTGGCTTAAAATTTACAGGAGGAAAACTTGATATTGTCAGGAGGAAAAACTTACAATCTTACATTTATAGTATATACATGTACTGTACTTTATAAAACTGAATTCCATATTGTATACACATGGCACTTGTTATTGCTGATTTTCTACCAAAACACAGGAACATTGATAAATTATTGAACGTAGTACAATAAATAGTTCCATATACTCTTACAAAAAGAAAAGAAAGCCTAACGTCTCAACAGAGGTTGCCATTAACATACAAACTTGTACTAGACAAATACAGAATATAAAGAGAACTCTTTCAATAAATCACCAAAATGTTTTGCAAACTTTTTTTTGTTAATATATGTGCATTCTTGAATTTGATTCTGCTTATCAGTCCTCTAATCAGACTCAGATTGCATATCTTCAGATGTGTTTTCCATATTTGCACAAATACCCCTACAGTCAGAGCAAGCCATTGAGCAAACTATGCCATGCTTTCAACAAGAACGTCGCATTGTATTGCATCCAGATCTGCAGCTGCACTGAATAATTTTGAGGAGCTTTTGAGGAACATGTAGGTCAGTCATGATGGGTATAAACTTTCCTTCACTGGTTTTCTAGCCTCACTCTTGTGGGTTCACCTTTCTTCCATTTCTCAATTTGCTGATACACACGAAGACTGTGGAACTTGTTTGCAGCTGAGGTAGGTGGCAGAGAGGAAGGTTGAATTGGAACCATGCTTGATGATGTTTTTGCAGCAAATCTTTCAAGCCTAAGATCATTAATACTTTGTCCAGGATTTCACTTATACAGGCATACCATTGCCTTTTCTCCAGCCTAGGCAACGTCATCTTGGGTTGCTCCATCATTAATAAAGATCTGTGCCTGCTCCTGAGACAAAGTGCTTGTCTTCATCTTGGCAATGGCTACTTTCTTACTAAGACCATATACTCCAGAAGTAGTGTCACAGCCAAGCATGTATGAAAAGAATGTTGTTTGCCACAATGTCTCCAATCAAGGTTTGAAGAAGACTGTAAAGTGTGTCTTTGGCATGATGGACAAGATCTATGTCATCCCCAACAAGAAGTCTCCTTATCTGCTGCTGCTATGGCTGTTTGAACAATCAGAACATCAGCATCTCCTCTTGCCACTTGAACTTCACAACCACTTTCTTCTAGCCTCTTGGAAAGCATAGCTATGAACTGCTGTTTATTCTCTTTATTGGAGAAGAACTCTTCTTTTTTGGTTTGAAGGGTCATATTTGTAGAGAAATGCACCATTGCTCCAACTGTGCCTGCACTTCGTCTCAAGTGGGTACTGTCATTAGTGCTTGGAGCATCACTATATCCATCAAATATTACCACAGCTTTGTTGTATTGCTGTAGGACATACTTTGCATACTGTTCAAGGATCTGTTCCCATGTAGATCCTCTTGTCCATGGAATACAGTGCAACAGTAACCATTTAACACATACTGGACTTCGCCAGTTGGACCAGGCATTACTGCAAGCTTTGGTGACCACAAAGCATCTGCAAGGGTGGCTTTCTTGGAGACCCGCATGACATATGTTACTCAAATAAAGCAGGTGGGTAACTGCATAGCTCATAGACAAATGTATCTGTCAGTTCATCATTCCTTGTCCCAGCTGTTACCTGGCGCTGAAAGAGAAGTTGAGGATCAAATTGGACATTCTCATTTTGAATCTACAGTTGACTTTGCATCCATTGTCACTGCCTGGTCTTTCTTCTTCAATGTATATTCAGTAACTTTATGTCCTTCCATTGATTTCAAAATGCTGTGGCCAATATTTTTCGCATCATAGGCATCCACATACTGTGGAGCAGTTACTCCTGTAGCAATATTTCTCAGTGAAGGCTCATCTATGAATGGGCTTCTCTCTGACATGTATCTCAAGATTTCCTTTGTATCATCCTTATCCCTATCTACTCTGGAAGGTGTGGCATCTTTGTGCTGTTCACTAGTGGCATATTGTATCCCAGTAAGTTGCTGCATGCTGTTGTTCACTTCAGCACAGGCTGGTGATGATAAGACCTATACCAGACATTGTGTATGTCATACCACGGCCTCTAGTTAATCCGCCTGTGGACCTCAAACTGCGCATAAGACACTGTTCAATGACCAAGTCTGTTGATAGACCAGCCCAAGGATGGTCTGACCGATGAATGACATGGAGCCCCTCAGTGAAATTCTTGTAGACTTCAGGATGTTGTTCAGGAAGCTTGAACATCTGCAGATACAGCTCTTCAGATAAAGTCTGTGCCCAGAGGGTGCAAAGTAGGGTAGTTTCTCATACAAACTCTGTAGGTGAAAGTTCGAGTCACCCAAACATTCACCTATAATAAATTTTCGGAACAGACCAATCATTTCTATGTACTGCAACCATAAGCGAGCTGTTTAGAAGGAGCCCAGCCTTTTTTTTTCTCAGTATCCAGTTTTTCACACAAGTTTGACAGTATATCATTTGACTGAACATCTTCAGCTATAGCTGTGTCAGAGAGAAGCTTGTTCATCAGGTTAGATAATTCCTGGACTATTGTGCTGTCGGGCATTTTTACGTAAATGCTGCGTCAGCAAAAAAAGACAAACTCTTTATTTATAAGCCTTGAATATTATACCACTGATATCTTAAAAATTCCGTAATCTTTCACCTTGTATGAACTTGCAACAAAGATTATAGTATGACGAAAATGGTAGAATAAGGTCACTAAGATAGGTTTTTCTGGCAAATACTGCCTCTACTTAAAATACCTAAATTTGGGTATGTTCCACAATATTTTATTCTACATTTTTGATATGTTGTTTCATATCATCTCAGGATTAGGAAAAAATATATTTCAAAACTTGCAATTTGTCCAAAGCACTATACACAGGTTGCCTGGACTATTTGTGCAAGCTGCACTGAAGAAAATAATGTCTTCCAAGGCTGTCCTGTCTACAAATTTGAATCGGAGGTTGCCTTCCACTTCAAAACATGGCCTATCACTCAAAGAAACTAGACAAGAAACCCGTCTCAGTGGCTTTCAACAGATTCGTCTCTCTCAGCACATTTCCACCAACACCCCTTGTATCACATCTTGCTCTACCTTTCCCTCTACTACATCCTATCCTTCCTCGATTCAAACCTATTCCTCTCCCACTCCACTAGTTCCTTCATCAAGTACAATTACCTCTTCCACTGCTATTACCCTCTCTTCATCCCAATCTCTTGCTTCTTAACCTACTTTTTTCACCACTCCTGTAGTTCCTTCAGTGCCAGTGACTAATAATTTTTCTTTACTAGACCCTGACACCCTAACCTCTACTCCTTCAACTTCAAATCTTGCTTCCCTTCCATGCCGTATTCTTACACCAGTTAAGTGTCTTGTGCTATCCCTCCAAAACCATCTACTGACCGTACTTCATCCTTAACCACTAAAATTCTTCCCTACAGTCTTTTATCAAGAAAACCTTTACTCCCACTGCCTTCTCTCCTCCTTCCCCTAGTGAGACCATCTCTGATATTGAAGCCTCTCTGGAAAAACCTATCATTGATGCCTCACTTCCTTCCTCAGCCTCTACCTTATCCCATTCAACCCAGCAAAAGTTCATGCCCCGCCCCGTGACCTTCCCAGCACACTCCTATCCCCACCACCTACTCCTACATCTCCCCATCCCTGCCTTCCCCTCCCCCGTTTTCCCCTATGTCCCTCCCTCCCTTTCAGCTACATCAACCAGAAAATCTCTTGACTATGCTTTACCTCCTGGATTCTCGTGAATCTCTCCAAGATCTTTTCTACCTACATACTGCCCTTACTTCCATATCTCTTATTTCTGATCCCGCCATCTTTAGCAATCCCAGTATTCCTATCCCTACCATTATCAAAAGTTGTTAGTTTTCTTCCAAAAAAATTTCTGTTCCCAATTAAATGACCTTAATTGTCTACTTTATGTGTGTTCTTTCAAGTCTGATACACTAATTTACATCTTACGATCCCTTTGTCTTGGACAATTTTCTACTCATTTACTATAAGTAATCATTCTTTATGTCCCCATATTTTGCCTTGGCGTTATCTTTTTGCTCTGCCGTCTGCCTTTTAGCTTAACA
>JAXIVD010001697.1:57402-77742 GCA_036785275.1 Cancer borealis
GAGTGAGAGAGAGAGAGAGAGAGAGAGGAGAGAGAGAGAGAGAGAGAGAGAGAGAGAGAGAGAGAGTGAGAGAGAGAGAGAGAGAGAGAGAGAGGAGTATTCTTGTTACAATTCTTTATACCTGTTCCTTCCTCAGCCTTACATCCTGCCTGAGGAGCTGCAAAGGGAGCTTCCCCCAGACCAGGCAGAGTACTGTATCCAGCGTATGCAGCCCTTCAGTGGACCCAATGCCCCGCGGGATGCCCTCGACTACATGTCCTTCTCCACGTCCCTCTATGGCG
This sequence comes from Cancer borealis, assembly GCA_036785275.1. Taxonomy (NCBI): domain Eukaryota; kingdom Metazoa; phylum Arthropoda; class Malacostraca; order Decapoda; family Cancridae; genus Cancer; species Cancer borealis. Next base: position 57,684 of record JAXIVD010001697.1, read on the forward strand.
AAAGCGACCTGTAAACCCCCCGACCCAGCCTAATGTGATCCCCCACCACCACCCTGCCAGATGGGGGTGAAAGCAGCTCTTCCAGATGACAACTTTTAAAATTCCATCGCTGTGCTATCTGTTGTCTGAGGTCACTCATCACTTGGACCCTGACTCGGCCTCCTGGGAGCTGCTCTGCCATGGTGGTGGTGGTGACCAAGGCTGTGGATAAACCATTTCGTAAAATTTTATTAACTGTAAAGAGATGCTTCAGCATCCTACAATTTGACACCACCTGCAGCCCCTCCCCATGCCCCACCTGAGTCCACCTCAGAGGATAGGCTTGTAGGTGACTTCTCTTTTCTTTTTTTCTCTTTTTTTCAGAGAAGAAATAGAATATTAATTTATCTTATTACTGATTATTTTTTTACCTCAGTACAATAATTTGAAGAACGGAAAAACTGTGAGCCTTTTACTTCTTTAATTTTAAGTCTCAGAAGCAAATTAAATTTTATAGGCATTTTATTTGTGTGGAGATAATCCAGACAATTAAACGACTGGGGGAAATTTTTATTTTCTTTTCTGTGTCAATGGGGGTTTTGGGGTTACCATTCAGTATTGGTGCCGTGCTGAACTCTGCACAAAGGAAGAAAATCACCATGTGGACCGGGTAGTTGCGGCAGCGAACGAACATTGAAGAATAACGATTATCCCTTTTTGTTCAATACAACTTCTTTTTGGTGCTTCTAGGGTGTGGGGGGTGGAAGGCAAGAACACCTCTCTAAACATGTGCTAGCTCTGCTCCCCCACTCAGCCACCCTCAACTTTGTCTTAGGCTGGGTACACGAATTTCCCCCAGTATCTCCTCCCTCTCTTCTCTTTCTACACATACATATATGTACGAACACTGCCGCCTGAAGTGCCTCTTTCCCCTTTCCCTCCCAAGTGTGTCTGCCCTTCTTGTGTCTGTCTGTCTGTTTCTCTGTACATTGTCTGACTGGCACATGAATCTGCCTGAAAGCTTGTCACATTGCACCTCGCCATGCAGCACAGCAGTTCATCACTTTACAATGCAGGACGCTTGAATGAAGATTAAATTAGAGCAAGAAGCAAGAAGTGTCCCCAAACTAAGGAGTGACAACCTCTGACCATTGCAAATTCATTACAATATTGACTAACTGAACCTTGCCTGCATCAAAGTGAACATATCAGTTACACTGTTAAGTGTAGTTTTGCCACTCATGAAAATGAAGGCAAACTGGTTAATATTGCTGAGACACGAAGTGCCTTTCCATACATGAGGCTGTTTTGCAACAATTTCACATCTTCCTGTCGCAGCAGCAGAGATGGCTGCCAGTACTGGTGTGGCAAGGTATTGAAGGGCCATGTGCTGTCATGGCGTAACCCAGGAATCTAGTCTGTGACGCTGTGGCCGCCTGTAAGCTGCTTCCTCTGTAAATACAATTGTGTACTATTCTTCCTTTCCTCTGCTAATCTAATTTGTCATAGGGCATGTGATGTGTATATTGCCACTATATCTTATGTTTGCTCCACTGCTATTTGATTTTTTGTATAATACACCCACCATTCTGCCTTTACGTTGGAGTTTCATAAAATTTACCGACAGCAGAGAAGGCTCTGTCAGCTTCCTCTGCTGAACATACGATGCGCTTTATTTGTGCAAGCGCCTGTAGACACACTGCAGTCTTGCAGTCTCTTGCGTCCATTTCTTGATAAATCCTCTGTAATTACCGTGTTTATTTATTGTTACTGGCAACAATTGATGGCTAGGAACGCAATGACGGGCTAATTATTATTTTTTAATGTCAAACTATGAAATCTTGTACTTGTTCCTGTGAGACCAACTAAATAAACATTACTAAATAACTGGAATTTTGCCAAATCCATTGTTAGGACAGAATGCATGATTATTTAAAAAGGACTATAATTTCTTATGAAGACAAGGGAAAAAAGTGCCAATTGAGCATCAGTGTTTCCCCGGTGGCTGCAAGTAATTAAGTTAATGCAAAAAAAAAGTAAGTGCTAGACATCAGGGGTCATATGGTGCTTTAAGCTAAAAAGGCAGATGGCAGAGTAAAGAGATGATGGCAAGGCAAAGTATGGGGAGGGAAAGAACAATTAGTCAAATGGTTTGATGAAATGCAGAATGTGGGTTTGGTGGAGAAAGGAAAATTATGTTGTCTAAGTGGAAATGTGATTCTGTAAGAATGTCAGGATAGATGAGTTAAATAAAGGAAAGGTGCAGTCCAGGCAGCAGTGTAACAAGGACAAAAAAGACCATGGAATACAGAGGAAGGTATTACAAGTCATACAAAGAGTTGGTGGGGAATGTGTCAAAAGATAAGAATGAATGAGGTTGGTGTGGCCTATATGTAATTGTGTAAGTGCAGTCTTCCACTGTCTATTCTTATGACGTGGGTCTGACTAAGGCCAGATGGATTGGTTAACTACATGAAGTTTATTATTTGCAGAAAGAAGCTAAAAGAATGGAAATAATCACAGCCTGGGCCTTCCATGACACTATTGGCATACTAATATAATAGCAGAATGGGTCAGTAAGTGGACACGTTCATTATCAGTAATTCCACCATGGCTGGGAATCCAACAAAAACAGACTTTTTACGGGCATAGAGGCAAAACAGCCACTCTTGGATTTCACAAACTAAAGGATGAATAGTATAGAGGGAGAGAGAATTTTGAGAATCTCTGAAAATTACAAAGGATGAAGATGGGTAGAAAAGTAGGTTTCTTAAAGCAAAGACAACAAATAGCGTATAGCTCAGTCGCAAGGACACTGGACACACATAGTAATGGGAACTGGAAATGTTGGGAGGGAACGGAACAGCAAAATCAGAGCTGTATTGAGGTTTAGAGCCATCAGTAAAAACAGGGATGGAATTGGCATGAGTAGCAGTGTTCAAGAAAAAGGGATTGCATGATGTAAGTTAGAGTATCAGACTTGGAAAAATTAAAAAGAGCAGAAGAGCAAATTGAAGAGGGAGATATTAGCCACGACAGAAAAAAATGGGTATGAAGGACATTTAAATCAGGAAAGGTGGAGTGGGAGAAAAGGATGTGCATATGAATAGAAAATGTGGTAGTCTCGGTGGAGAAAAGGTAGAAGAGTAAGTGAATTAATGTGAATAAAGTAAGGGACAGATGTCAAAGGTCATATGGTGCTATGTCAAGCTAGAAGGTAAATAGCAGTGCAAAATGATAGCGGTAAGGCAACTATAGGGAAGGAAAGAACGGTTATCTATAGTGACATGGTCAGATCTAATGGAGGATGTTTGTTAAAGAATGGCAAAACTAGATCCAGAGTAGGATTTAGAGCCATCAGTAAAAACAGGAGTGCAATTGGCATGTGTAAAAAGTGTTCAAGAAAAAGGGATCATAAGATGTAAGCTATTTAATAAGACTTAGAAGACCATATATAGAGAATATGCAGCGGTGGTCATTTCTATGGGAGCGTACATTTTTCATGAAAAAAACAAATGATAATGGTAGGAATAGGAGTATACTGGAATCACGAGGGGAGGACGTATCAAAAGTGGGAGAGATAAAAAGTAGGAGGTATGGAAGTAAGGGCAGGAGGGATCTTGGAGAGAGGATGAATTATATAACAGGGATTCACAAGAGAATTTAGGTCAAAAATAATAAAGAAAGATTGTGTGGTAGATGTAGCTGAAGGGATGGGAGGGAAAGGTGGGGAAAAGGGTGAGAGGGAAGGGAGACGGGAAGATGGGGAGGTGTAGGAGTAGGGGGAGGAGGTAGGTGAGTAGAGGAAAGGTCACGAAGTGTGGGATGAACTTCTGCTGGAACACAGAGGGTGTTATATTAGAAGTTGAAAGTGATGAGGCAGAGGTTGGGAAGGGTAGCGGGACATTAATGAAAGGTTGATGAATCTGCATAACTACTGCTCGGACGATATCGATATAAATATGAAGTCCTACATACTATACATAGTGTTGTACTCAACACATCTGTGAAGGTTTCAGATGGTGCTCATCATTATTTACCTCGCAGAGCATCTTTTAAGTTAGGTTAAGTTAGGTTGGGGGTCTGAGGGGGGGATAGTATCCCCGGGTCAGTTTAGTTTAGGCTAGGGTTGTGTCATTGGGATCTGGTTCAGTTATATAAGATTTTAAAAAATTTATTATCCAAAAGTTTGGTTTTTCACCTTAGATTTTTTATCCAGATTGCCATATATGGCTTATATTTGCTTAAAATGACAACCACCGCCTGAAACCTTCACAGATGTGTTGAGTACACTATGTATAGTATGTAGGACTTCATATTTATATCTATATCATCCAAGCAAATTTACTTACTTGGAAGAGTCTTGAGGTGAGTGCCTCAGAGCCATGCTGATGCACCGTTCCTGCTGAATGCCGTGTCCCTTCTTCTTAGGTTCACTTGGTCAGCTCTTGAATTGGATGCCGCCCTGCACAGTGAGGTGTACCCAGGGACTGGTGGTTCATCTGGGAGGGCGTTGAGGAATTTGTCCAGTTCCTTCTTGAACTTGTCCACTGGGCAGGTGATGATGTTCCTCACTTGTTTCAGGAGACTGTTGAACAGTTTGGGATCATTGTGACCCAGGCTGACCGTGACTAAGTTTTTAATTTTTGTTGAGGCATGGGAAGGTAGTGATGTCCTGGTGCAGGTTCGCTCTGAGCGGTTATTGGGTGTGGACTGGGAGAGTATGGTGTTATTTGTTGGGTCTGGTACTTGTTTTTCCAGGATCTTCCAAATATAAATGCAGATGTACCTTTCCTTCCTCCTCTGCTGGGAGTACAGGCCAAGGTGTTGCAGGTGCTCCCAGTAGGATAGGTCTCTGGTTTCCTGGATGCATCGTGTACTGCTCTAGGGATTGAATGTCCCCCTTCTTTTGTGCAGACCACACCTGACTGCAATGGTCCAGTATTGGTTGGACCACCAGGGTTTTCCACACTGGCAGCAGACAGTCATCTTTGCGAGAGTGGAAGACTTTGAGGATCCATCCTGCCATTCTTCTGGCTTTCTTGGTGGTCTCTTCAATGTGATGGGAGAAAGTGGTGTTTTCACTCAGATGGACACATTTAACATTTAACGTGTTGTTTTGGTGGGATGTTTGTGCGTCCTTGTTTTGGGGAATCCAGGATGTTGGTTTGAACCACACCGAAGCAATTCAAATGTCTCCTCATTAAAGGACATGTTGTTCGTCTTGGCCCATTTACATATTTTGTTGAGGTGTTGTTGCAGTTGGGTTGAGTGGTTTTCTTGTTCAATTTTTTGCTGATAGTAGTGTCGTCAGCAAAAGAGGAGAGATTTGAGTGAGTGACCCCTTTTTTTTGGTATAACACTAGGCACTTGTACAAATGCTGATAATGCATATATTTACTGAAGATACATTAATGAGGATATAATAAGAAATTGTAGTTATTTAAAAACCTGAAATAATATTGGAAAATAACGTGGTATTAATTTACATATTTATCATAATACTCTAGAAAATTAAAAATTATATTTCTACATTACCTGATAAATTCTGAGAAGGTTTTCCTAATTACATTTCCTAATTCCTAATTTTTGAGATATTCAATGTTTTATATGACCACCAGAATGCATCTGAATAAAAAACACAATTTTCGTATAGATATTCATCTATTTCGAATGATAGCGACATTCATACTGAGGTAATAAATAAGTTTTGTTTCATTATCGAAAATATTGAAATATATACAACCAAACTAAAAATAGGGAACACCAACTATTTTATATCAGTTACCTAATTACAGGCCCCACAGCAAGCATATCAATGAAAATTAATTATCAGACATTTTTAATGAAATGCAAGCTAATGAAGCATTCAGATGTAGCAAATAAATTATTCTTGGTAATTTTAATATTAACCTGCTTGAACATACAACACACCAGCCCACAAACATATTCTTAAACTTAATGCAAACCCTCTTCTTGGACAACCCTCTCTCTTGGACAAATTTTACACCATCTTCCTCATCAGGCATCATCCATTATAGTATGTCAGATCATTTGCCTATATCTATTAATATTCTTTAACAAAAAGTCCCTAATAGTGGCTAATACTAAACTTAAGATTACTTTAAGAATATTCAATCCACAAAATCATAGTTCATTTACCAATGATCTACAACTCATAAATTGGAATAAACTCTTTTGCTTACCAAACACAAATGACAACTTTAAACTCTTCTCAATACAATAAATGTTTTCCAATAAAAACAAAATTTATAATTTGGTCATTCTGAGATTGTATTTAGCGCTAGTTAGACCCCACCTAGATTATGCAGCTCAATTTTGGTCCCCTTATTATAGGAAGGATATAGGTTCCTTGGAGACAGTTCAGAGAAGAATGATCAAGATGATTCAGGGGCTGAGAAATTTACCCTACAAAGATAGATTAAAACGCCTTAATCTCCACTTCATAGAGAGAAGGAGGGCAAGAGAGGATATGATTGAGGTTTTCAAATGGGTAAAAGGAATTAATAAGGGAAACATTTATCAGGTTTTAGAAATCAGTAGTCAGGATAGGACACGTGGAAACGGGTACAAACTAGAAAAATTTAGATTCAGGACAGACATAGATAGATATTGGTTCACTATCAGAGTGGTGAACGATTGGAATAGGCTGGGAGACACGTAGTAAGGGCTCAGTCAATAGGTAGCTTTAAAAGACGGTTGGATGAGAGTATGGATAGGAATGACAGGTGGGATGGCTAAATATTGGATTATTCCAAGAGTGGGGGACAAGGAACTGCCTCGTGTAGGTCATTAACTGGCCTCTTGCATTCTCTTCAATTCTTATGTTCTTATAACTACAAAAAGACTACAAAACCCATGGATTAGAGCAATACTAAATTCAATCATATGTAAATGTAACCTATTCAAGATGTTTAAATTAGGAGCAGTAACACATGAATATTACAAACAATAGAGAAACAATTTAACTCAAGTTATTCGGAGAGCAAAAGCTAATCATTATCATCAGATTCTTTGTAACTTCAAGAATAATACAAAAAAAAATTTGTCGAACTATAAATGAGTTAAAAGGTAACACTTGTACCAAAAGCAATCTTGCAAGCCTGCAATACAATACCATTATATTTGATAACCCATTAAACATCTTCAAGGCTTTCAATAATTATTTTTCCAACATTGCACCTGAACTCAACAAGCTTCCCAAACCCACCAAAAACCCGAACTGTTTTCTGAAGGGAAATTACATAAATTCAATGGCTATTCCAATCCTCACAGCATATGACATGAAAAATGTAATCAGAACATCAAAAAACCAAAAACTCGAGTATAAATGATATTGCAGCTCCTGTCATCAAGAGAAACTCAGACCTATTCTCTCTACCATTAACAATCCTTTTCAAACAGTCTGTTGCTTCTGGAACTTTTCCAACCAAATTAAAGAATGCAAAAGTTGCTCCTATTCATAAAATTGGCCCTAATACTACTAATAACCACAAAATTCTCCTCGATAAAATGTATCACTATCACTATGGTATACATGGTCCTATTTATTCTTGGTTTCAAGACTAACTAATAGACAACAAAGTTTCTTTTAGGTGGAAAAATCTTCAATAAGTTATTAGTCTTAGATCCAATTTTAAGGAACTGCCTCGTGTAGGTCATCTACTGGCCTCTTGCAGTCTCCTCATTTCTTTTATGTTCTTATTTTTACTGTATATTAATGATATCTGCAATATTTTTGTGAAAAGTAGAACTATTCTATTTGCAGATGATATGACTATGTACCTAACAAATACAAGTCAAGAATAATTAATTACCAATGCAAACCATGAACTTGAAAACTATACCAGTGATGCCTGTGAAATAGACGCCATCAATACAAATAAAACCCACATCATGTTTTTCAAAAGTGGAAATACCCCAAATTTCCCCCATCTTATGATAAACAATCTATGTAATTACTAGAACAAACCAGATAAAATTCCAAGGTGTTACCTATCATGATGCTTTGACTTTTAAATACCACATTAAAAATCTCACACAAAAAATCAAGACATATTGCACTACTGTATCTGATGAAAGATTTTATGCCACTAGACGTTCTGAAATGTATCCATTATGTCCATATTTATCCTCTTTTTACTTACTGTAACCCCATCTCGTCTATAACTTATTCCACCCATCTTATTTTTTTAAAAACTACAGCTAAAAAAAGTTATAGCCAAGGATAATTATTAAGAGCAATTATTTAGAACATACACACCCATTGTTCAAGCTAACCAAAAAAACTAAAATTAGAGGAAATAGCTAATAAATATTTGAATAGCCACTTTCATGTATGTATGGTAAAAAACAAATATATCACACAGCCTCCTCTCAACCCATGGTTATGGTACCGGCCATAGCAACAATCTGGACATTCCCTATCACCGTCTTACTAAATTTCGCCACTCCGTCTCCTACTTAGGCGATGTGATCTGGAACTCTATTCCATCCTAGATTAAAGATGCACCATCCTTGAGTATGTTTAAGAACAAATCAAAAGGACACATACTTTCCACTAACTAACACCACCACAATCACACACTCACTTAACACATCCAATACTACCCTAACTAACATACCTACATTTTACATTATATAACACTCACATGTATGTACAAGTGTTTACATATTTATAAATTTGTATTGCTTTTCCTTTGTATAATTTCTTTAGCTGTACATATTTACTAGTTTGTATTGTTAGCTTGATTATTGATTATTAAGCTCTGCTTAAGAAAGGCTAGCTAAGAATCGTTTTCATAGTTTCATATAACTTATTGTTATAAAGCAACACAATTGTTAGTGATGAATAAATGTTTCAAATGTTTCTAAATGTTACCATTTCGATTGATTTTGACATTCATTTCTGTCGCAAATGCATATATAATAAGATATCCTCATCACTCCCAATAACCATGGGGACCTGTGGGAATGTGGGGTTCTTGGATGGGGAAGACGAAACAAGGTGCCAGAATCACTAACATAACCTAACAATGACCTATTGACGAACGCACAATGCTATGATGGTCACAAAAACTGGCATGTGGCTACGAAAAAGAATGGCATCTGCACTTCGCCCAACCCCTGAGTTTTTTTTATTTATTATAGAAAACATTTGATATCTTCTAAATCAACACAACATAACATAACATAAATTAACCAAACCTTAACCTATATTGACAAGTAACAGAACCTTGTTCAAACCAAACTAAACTTTTATCTTATTCTCGAAGAGGTCTCATAGAAAACACTGAATATCTCAGAAACTAGGAATTTGCGACATAAATGTAATAAAGAAAACCTTCTCAGAGTGCATCAGGTAATGTAAAAATATAAGCCTTAGGGCCTTAATTCTCTAGAACATTCATGTGAAGAGAATAGTAGTAATAATAGTAGTAGTATAATTGAATTACGGTAATTCAATTATACTACTACTATTATTACTACTATTCTCTTCACATGAATGTTCTAGAGAATTAAGGCCCTAAGGCTTATATTTTTACATTACCTGATGCACTCTGAGAAGGTTTTCTTTATTACATTTATGTCGCAAATTCCTAGTTTCTGAGATATTCAGTTCTGAGGTATTCAGTTCGACCAAGCGAATGCAAGACCAGCACGCTACCATTGTACTAGCCAGGAGGATGTATTGAAAGAAATTCAGTAATTCTCCAACCCACCTTCTTAGGTGAGTAGTGGTGGTGGTGATTGTGGTATTAGTTGTGGTGGTAATTGTAGTTTGGGTAATTCAATTACCCAAACTACAATTACCACCACAACTAATACCACAATCACCACCACCACTACTCACCTAAGGTGGGTTGGAGAATTACTGAATTTCTTTCAATACATCCTCCTGGCTAGTACAATGGTAGCGTGCTGGTCTTGCATTCGCTTGGTCGGCAGATCGAGTCCCCGCCCGGGCTTGTGATGCTTAAGCTGTTTACTGGGGAGGAACTGCTGTGGTCGGGCACCACAGTGGGGGGTTGGGCTTGCCTGGCTGACGTTCTGGAGAGCATCTTCATTGATGGATACCGGAACTGAAACCCATGCAACTTAAACTTTAACTTTAACATCCTTTTCGTCTGCATTGGCGATGGAGGGAATAATCTCAAACTTCACTTACTTCTACTTGGCTATCTTGTTGCGCAGTACCAGGAAGAACAGAGGCGCCATAAGCCAACCAAAGCTTAAATTGTAGGCACAGCTCACAGGTACGACAGCCATACCTGTAAGTGCTCGCTTAAAGATACGGCACATGCCTAACTTTTGGGTAATAAAATATAAAAAGCTTATGTAACCTAATCTAACCATAACCTAACGAATGCCGTATCCTCATAGTGCTCGCTTATAGATACGACACGTGTCTAACTTTTGGATAAAAAGCTTATATAACCAAACCGTACCTAACCCAACCTACCATAAAATAATCAACCTAACATAACTTGAAAGATGCTTTACCAGGTAAATAATAAGGCACAGGCCATAGGAATAGTAGATGAATTGCGGATAATAACACGATATGACTGCCGTATCTCTACGCACTTCTTAAATTGTAATACCCGAACATGAAAACGAGCAGCCATTCCGTATAGCCTACCTGGTATTACTATACTTTATGCCATTAAACAGTCGAAGGATATGGCTACCCTCAGCTTGTTGCTCTTACTATTTACAACATTTTCACTGATTACACTACCTGTCGGAAATGAATAATAACACTGCAATACGTCCGTGAATGTGGTACAGTTTTGGACTGTGGGTGGACTGTATCTCTAAGTCAAAACAAACAAACAAACACTATCAATTGTTTTTAGCACGGGCTTTGGTTTCAAGCATGGGATTGGATGTTGTTGCTACAGAGGATTATTATATTGTCTATATTTCCTCTGTCCAATGACGTGCCACCACCAATTGCCAGCACCAGCTGCGCCAATCACAGCTTGCTATATGTAATAGTAGGCGTGGCACAGCTACAAGGTGACATTTTTCTGCTCAGTTGTATCATGGCTACCGTTGAAGTTACTTGTCAAGGTTGTGAATTGGATTATTGGCAAATAATCGCAAAATTTCATTCAAAAAACGATTTGGTGTACGACTTTCTGAGGGAGCACGGCGTCCTACCAACAGCTGTTCAGTGTCCCCACTGTATGGCTCCTTGAAGGAATAGTAGAGGATAACCCCACAGCCAGGAACTTCATGCTCTCGTTTAAGGTATTGTGAGATATGAAATTATACTTGGCAAATTTGCAATTCAACCAATAAATAGGTTAGGTTAGGTTAGGTTACAAGTGTCAGCGGGGGGTGTCCATGGGGGGGGCGCAGCCCCCCCCCCTCCGGTTAGGCTACAACAGTGTCAGCAGGGGGGTCCAGGGGGGCGCAGCCCCCCCGGTTAGGATAATTTAGGTTAAATCTGGGGAAATTTCCCAAAATGTAGGGAAATTCCCCTAGATTTTTCAAAGGCCATATATCACTCCCATATGCCTCCCCCCCAAAAACCCCCGATTCCCCAGGCTCCCCCAAGCTTGCTGGGGGTGGGTGGGGGGGGTAGAGATGTGGAATATTGGCATAAAGTATAAATTTACCGCCTACCTTGTGAATATATGCATGTATCTTTTAAACCAACCATCGTAGGCGTGTCCGGCATCGTCAGCCATTTCTTAATAATTCTGCAGTTCTTTATCACCCCTTCCCGTGGTTGTATGTGGGTTTGGTGACTCGTAGCTGCCTACGCTTTGCCGGTTGGAGGACTGTGGGAGTGTGGGTGTGGGACATGGGTCGCTCTCTGCAGCCGGTAATGGCTCGAGAGTCGAGACTAGTCGAGACTGTTATGTTTCCTATCACATAGCTTGGCAACCTTTAGCAATCTCTCTCAATTTTTTATTCTTAATTTCAAGCTTTCTCATTCTAATATCACATATGCATATGATTTCATATCTTTCAAACACAAGTACTTAATTATTAAAAAGGTTTAGTAACATCTTCAGGACATGCGCTTCGTTCCTTCCCTTGTCATTTTTTGTTCACATTCATCAGTTGTCGGCGATCTCCACTTACCTCTCTTTTTACTGATTTTCCCAATGAACCCTATAAACAAGGGCATTTAAACTGGTAGATATGTTCATTGGGAGACTGTGGAAGAACAACACTACAGAGAATAAATCCTGTATATTTGTATATTTGTAACGAAACTATTAATGTTAGATGTCTCCTGCCAAGTGCCACCATCGGGAACAAGAATTGTGTGCATGTGTGTGTTTCAGCAATAACACCATTTTTGTGATATAAGCTATATATACATATCATCTTTGACCTAATATACTGCCGAAGTTCACGAACTACTTTATTACATCGAACGAAATTTCGTCTTAAAATGTGTCTGCCATTATTGTTAAGCTTCGTTTCATTTGTCTTATTAGGTGCTACAATTACTACGTTACGATCTTAAGTTCAAAAAATTTGCCAGATTCTGTTTTAGTGGAATATAATATATGCATAAATATATCCTTGATATTAGTAACACATTATCCACAACAACAAAAGAAAATCAGTACTATCATTTGTGAGGAAACTTGTCGCATATAAAAATTACTTACTTCCACCATAGTAGAGTGAAGTAAATAGTGGCGATTATCGCTACATGGTTCATTTCAGGGAACAATTTAGAAGAAGAGCCACATAATTGTCAATTTCAGCTTCCGTTAATCGTAGACGAAGGCGGAGTAGGAAGTGTATCAAGCTACGGGATCCGTCTTTTCGCCACAGGCACAGGGAAGCTAAACCCTCTACTCTAGCTTCCTTGGTGTAGGTCCACTTGTCCACTCAGATTCCACTGGGCAGTGGGCACTGACTAGCGGCCGGTGTCATAGTAATTAAATTGGTTAGGAGTCCTTTCAAAGGCTTCTGACTCGGCACTCTAACACATTAATGGAGGAGAAGGATGGGATAAAACTTAAAAGACATGACCCATCACTATCATACTCATTCACACTCATCCATAATTCATATGTGAGCCGCGACGCGCTGCGCTACGTCTGGCAGGCGGTAACGCGCGGGTGCCATGTCTTATTAGAATAAACATTTTATTAATTGACTGAAACTAAACGTAGCATCTCACATTTCGGTTCCCTTGGAGATTAAATACTTATACAGTGTCTAGAAGGCAAGTTTCACTCAAAATTGTTATTTCCAGTTGACTGTGTGGAAATGTAAAGTATAATTATCTCACACCGCATTGTTCAACATAATTTCATATGCAAAATCTTATTATAGGCAATTTAGGAATTGAAATATTTGTTAGAAAAACTTTATTTGTCATCTATTATGTAGTAGGTACAAATTAGGGGTTGTCTTCATAATTATAACAAACTAGTCACAACAACAATATTTAAGTTATACAGCTCTCTAAATTAAATTCCACAAATAATAGTGAAAATACTTTTGTGACAAAAAGTTGCAGATATTTCATACCAGTCATGAGGATTGAGCTGTAGCTTCATATTTGAATTGCCTTACCGCAAGCTCATATATTTTTTCGAACATACAACATAAAATGCAATTATTTGCTATGTTGGAAACGCACGTACCGTTTTATATATTTATAAAAGCGCCTATGAATAGGTTAGATAATATGAAGATGGCCTTTAGCAAATATAAGGAAAAAGTCTCCATATTTTCGTCATATATAATTGTACAGCCACTGCAGCGATTGAAATGAATGACTGAATATTCAAAAGAAATACTGGACATAAGAAAGTGGTTATTGGATTCTAGAAACATGAAAATTTGAAGAAAAAAAAAAGTAAATCAATACTATTCTAAATTTCTTGCTAAAAAGATAAATCATACTCAGTATTTAGCAACAAAACAACACATGCTAAGGACTGTTCTGTTTGAAACCTTTGTATATGATACAGCAATGGGCATAACTGTATATCTACTGCTTCAAACATCCTTGACCTTACATCATGTTCTAAGGACACCACGAATAGCTGTTTAAAAATTACTATATATAATGATAAATGCTATGGACTAGAAAATATATATAAGAAGATTAAGTAAATGCTGCATCAATATTTTGAGTACCAACCCCTTACCTTCATCCTGAAACACATTTAGCAACATAAATTGCTTAAGGTAAGATTGAATGCATACAATGCAACTTGAACACTCCTCAATTTTCCTTAAAAGTTACCGCCAGAACTTATTACTAGACTGTTATTACCAAGGAAGATCCTTGGTTATTACTGAAAAATATTTTTGATATTGAGTCTCGATAGTGCATTACATACATTACAACTGTTCTCCTAAATTCACTTGCCATATGTGGTGTAACAAATCCTCATTAATAAACCATCCCTGGCCAATGAACTACACAGGGAATGCTTGGGTTGTAGTCAGAAAACCAGAATTTATTTACAATGTTATATGTCTCTAAGCCAATCACATTTATATTTTTCACGGCTTAGCAGTGATCATAACGATTGTGAGGTTGATATTAAAAACACGTGCTTTTGGATGAATCAATGCCATTAACAGGAGGCAAATGTATACACCGTCAACATGTTTTCGATACAGCCACGTGAAATCAGTAGTCATAGAGGTTACTGTTCGGGGCATTGTTAGGAATTTGTGGAGTTGTATCCAGTGTACTTAAATAACACAAAGGCCTAATATCCCTGGAAACATTATCTCTGACAACAAGTATCACCGTGTCCACATCGAGTGTACCGCCGGGCTCAATAATATAATTCAATCGTAGTTTAATGGTGTAATATAGTACACACACACACACACACACACACACACACACACACACACACACACACACACACACACACACACACACACCGTATATTCTGATCAGGAAGATACAACTTATGTATCTTCTGCTTTTTATAGTACAGGAATGTGCAAACCAATGGAAACACAGCAATTTGTAAAAATGAAGTTTTGAATCCTATCTGAGTGAAGTAGCTAAGATAGGCATCACTTGTTTGACGATGGATTGTCAACGTGGCATATGTTGAATGAGAGGCTTCAAAGTATCGTTAGTGTTGAAGTAGACTGTATCTTCCAGGCACCAACAGGCGATGAACTCCAGCACTGATGTAGGCTTAGAGATGTATAGTGTAAGGAGAATAACACCATACCTTCCACACAAATTCGTCTGCAGAACATTATCATGGACTTCTGCTAGAGACTGTCCAACCGCAGCATCTTCGTGATTTTAGATTGCACTATTAAGTATATTCATTTGAGTTCTTATTTAATAAAACAAAGGCCATAATCCACAAAATGTTTCTGTTTTTGAAAAATTTGAGCATTTCGACGAGTATAAGTATAAAAGAAAGTCTAATCAATTGTTTTAACTGTCTCTTCAAATCATATCTTCAATTCGTATTACAATTATCTGGGAAGATAAGTAAAATGACGAATAAGAAAGACGATGGAACAATCCAACTAAAACTGTTATAAGTTATAGGAATATAGGCAAAGTTGTTGAGTGGTGGAGCGTACGACTGATAAATTGTTGATACATTTTTTCATATACATTTTTTCTCTTATTGAAGATTTTATAGTCAAAATTGCATTTCTTTACGATGGATTAATGTAGTATTTTTCTTATGGAAAAATATAACCAAATAAGTATAACTTCGTGACGAGAAGAAAAGTCTTGAATATTTTGCCAAGAATGTATGTCAATAAACTGATACTCGTAAGTCGTAACACCTTCCCGACCCTTTTTCTCAAGTTTTTAATGTTTTTAATGAGCTTCTAATAACGCTACGAAACTAAATACATATAATAAATCAATCGAGCTTAGAGGTATAAACGAATTTTGGCCATAATGTTTTCAATTGCAGTTTTGCTGATGATGCAATTGTGTTGTGATGATGCAGCTGTGTTGTGATGATACCGTTGTGTTGTGATGATGGAGTTGTGTTGTGATGATGCATTTGTGTTGTGATGATGCAGTTGCGTTGTGATGATGCAGTTGTGTTGTGATGATGCAGTTGTGTTGTGATGATGCAGTTGCGTTGTGATGATGCAGTTGTGTTGTGATGATGCAGTTGTGTTGGGATGATGCAGTTGTGTTGTGATGATGCAGTTGTGTTGTGATGATGCAGTTGTGTTGTGATGATGCAGTTGTGTTGTGATGATGCAGTTGTGTTGTTATGATGCAGTTGTGTTGTGATGATGCAGTTGTGTTGTGATGATGCAGTTGTGTTGTGATGATGCAGTTGTGTTGTGATGATGCAGTTGTGTTGGGATGATGCAGTTGTGTTGGGATGATGCAGTTGTGTTGTGATGATGCAGTTGTGTTGTGATGATGCAGTTGTGTTGTGATGATGCAGTTGTGTTGTGATGATGCAGTTGTGTTGTGATGATGCAGTTGTGTTGTGATGATGCAGTTGTGTTGTGATGATGCAGTTGTGTTGGGATGATGCAGTTGTGTTGTGATGATGCAGTTGCGTTGTGATGATGCAGTTGTGTTGTGATGATGCAGTTGTGTTGTGATGATGCAGTTGTGTTGTGATGATGCAGTTGTGTTGTGATGATGCAGTTGTGTTGTGATGATGCAGTTGCGTTGTGATGATGCAGTTGCGTTGTGATGATGCGAATGCGCCTCATGGCTGAGTTGAAATATTTGTTGTTCGTTTTGTGCGGTACTTAACCATCCCTGCTGTGAGGGACACAGTCATTACAAAGTATATTGAGTATTGTATCTATGGGCACTTTTGACAGTCACTCCAGTCAGCATGCGAATTACCTAAAGCATTCCGCGCTACATCATACCGATTGATTGCAATAGAAAAATAGTGTGTACAATAAAAACACTATTGACTTTCAATAACACAATTATACTTGAAAACACCTGGTGGTCATAACATGCAGGCCGGATTTTCATACATATTAACCACTGAGATGGATGAAAACGGTAACATTACAAATATAGTTTGCTCTTTGTTATGTGCAACATCTTTGTTCCTTTATCTACAATGTTTTTCGTGACGTGAGAGGGAGGAGGAGGGGGGATAGGAGAGGGAAACAGGGAGGGGTGGCAAAATTTTGACAAACAGAGAGAGAGAGAGAGAGAGAGAGAGAGAGAGAGAGAGAGAGAGAGAGAGAGAGAGAGAGAGAGAGAGAGAGAGAGAGAGAGAGAGAGAGAGAGAGAGAGAGAGAGAGAGAGAGAGAGAGAGAGAGAGAGAGAGAGAGAGAAAAAAAAAGAAGAAGAAGAGAGAGACTACACCTGCCTCATCTCCTCTCGTAAGTATGCGCTCCAATATGCCACGTTAAACAGAGCGAATACCAGAGGGAAGGTAATTCTCGCTATCACGTCAATTCGCTTGCTGCGCGTCGGGAACTTTGAGAGCCATGAATTGACGCAGTTCCTGGTGGGGGAACGACTGGGGGAACGCGCCAGATGCACCTCACAGCCCCCAGGAGCCACATCTTCCTCATGGCAAATGCCCATCAGCGGCCTCTGTGAAAGGAAGGGTGATGAAAGATGGAGTGATCGTAGTGGAACGTGTCAGCTGGCTAAATAATCCTCCGAACTAAGTAGTTATACACCAAATTGTTCTGCTAGTGTTAACGAGATAGCTACCTTTCGCACTATAGAAGCTGCCGTGAGCCAGGATCAAACTCGCAACCTTTACGTCACGAGCCGAGTACTGTACCACAGAGCAGCGACCCAACCACCGGGGAGGTTAGAGAAGTAATTTCTGCCCTTTCTTGCATTAGAATATGTGTCAGTACATTTACGTGAGATTATTTTCACTCCCGAAAACTTTTCTCAACAGACCCACAACCGACAAATCGTTTACTAATTGTCCCGCTGGCCCCATTTAAAGGGCTCGGAGGTAGTAGGTATAGTTTTGGGTGCCGCTGCAGCGCTGTCAGTCGTATTCCATCATTAAGTTTTGTTGTCTGTCTATCTGTATACCCAGCTAATATTCACTTTAAAGATGGTTAGCCAAGACAATGCGTTTAGAATTCGGGGAGACATTACTCTCCCCTCCTCTACGCCCTGTTCTTTTTGTAGGCGAGAATACAGAGTAGGGGCTTCTCAGACCCTTTGCTCTGCTCCCTTTGGTTCTCTCTTAGGATTTGCAGGGCATACGGTGGCAGTATCTTTGCAGCTCTAAGAGGAGATAAACACAGTACACAGTGTTTTCTTGTGTAAACAATGTTCGAATACATATAAAAATAATGTATATACCTGTGATGAGTATATTATCCTTAAATACACGTGGCAACCTCACTTATTTGATTCAAACCTTTATGATAAGCTACTTAAGAATAAGAATTAGTGATTTTGACTGAAATTCACTGTTGTTATTCTTTTATCTAAGTAGAAAACACCCCCACGTCAGGTGATCGCAGACGGTACCTCGTTTGTTCTCCCGGAATGTACCTACGTGTCTTCTTGATAACTGAAAAGCAGGCTAGGTGAGGGAAAGTAAAAATTTCGCGTGGTTCCCCACAGAAATCGGACTATTAATTTTGGATAAGGACAGAGACGCGACGTTCACTACTCATGATAATTAATTGGTTGATTTACTGAATAATGAAGTGTTGTCGCAACTAAGTCATATGGCGCCGTCGTATTAATGAACACCTTAGAACTGTCTAAGTAAATACCATCAAAAGATAAAAGTTATATGGCTCCATCACCTCATGAAAGATGCAATACTATTATATCTATCTATCTATCTAAATTATTTTCAATTTTCATTTTTTCAATTATATAGTCTGTGGTGTGTGTGTGTGTGTGTGTGTGTGTGTGTGTGTGTGTGTGTGTGTGTGTGTGTGTGTGTGTGTGTGTGCGTGCGTGCGTGCGCGTGCGTGCGTGCGTGCGTGCGTGCGTGCGGCGTGCATGTGTGTAATTCACCACGGTCTTGTGGATCACGCGCTGGACTCGTGATCGCCAGCTTTTACCCTCCCGAAGAGAGCATACAGGTCATTATAGCCCGATCTATGGGTAAGGATGTGACCTTTTACACCACAAACCCCATCCTCTTGCTCAAGGAGGACAGTAACTGCTTGGTCATCAGTGAAACTTTGTACCTTGAGCAGGGAGCGAACTCGAGCCTGCCGAGTGACAGGCCGAGACGTTACCACCGAGCTACCAAGCAGTGTGTGTGTGTGTGTGTGTGTGTGTGTGTGTGTGTGTGTGTGTGTGTGTGTGTGTGTGTGTGTAATAATAATAATAATAATAATAATAATAATAATAATAATAATAATAATAATAATAAACGGTTTAATTTTACTTTATAGTTGCAGCCGGTTAGGCTGAAAATCTACAGACAAATTTACACAAAGACAAATTTTACACAAGTATCCCATGAATTTCCCCCCCCCCATTTTCTATGCTACTCAGGGTGACAGGCCACCCTTTTGGCTGCCGTAAGGCGCCGACAACCGCTGTTTTAACAGCGGCCCGAACAGTGATAATGGTCACTGCCGTATATTTTTATTTATGGGAGATTTGTTTTCTCCCCCCTGAAAGCGGGTCACAAACCCCGTCTGAGATCAGGTACCTCATTACTGTTTGGTGAACAGGGACCACACACTTATAAGAGACTTGGTCCATATGTCTCCTACCCGGCGCGGGGATCGAGCCCGCGACCTCTCGCTTGTGAGGCGAGCGTCTTAACCACTGGACCACCGGGTGTGTGTGTGTGTGTGTGTGTGTGTGTGTGTGTGTGTGTGTGTGTGTGTGTGTGTGTGTGTGCGTGCGTGCGTGCGTGCGTGCGTGCGTGCGTGCGTGCGTGCGTGCGTGCGTGCGTGCGTGCGTGCGTGGGTGGGTGGGTGGGTGGGTGTGTGTGTCTATATGTGTGTAGCAGACGTTGTAACTGAGTGACTGTTTTGGAATCATAAATTAATGGTGTTGAAATAGCTAGCTAAGATTACCTTAACGTGACTCTGGTGGGAACTCACCATGGCGAAAGTAGGAACACCGTTTTCCATCTAGAAAAGAAAATACAAGATGATAGAAAGGTGCGCTTAC
>JAXIVD010001698.1:0-2500 GCA_036785275.1 Cancer borealis
ACAACAAGAACTACTACTGCTATTACTACTACTACTACTACTCTACTACTACTTCACTACTACTACTACTCTTCACTACTATTACTACTACTTCACTACTACTACTACTACTACTACTACAACAACTACAACTACAATAACTACAACTACAACAACTACTACTACAACAAGAACTACTACTGCTACTACTACTACTACTACTACTACTACTACTACTGTTCACCCTCCCTCCCTCCCCCCCTCCTCTCTCTCTCTCTCTCTCTCTCTCTCTCTCTCTCTCTCTCTCTCTCTCTCTCTCTCTCTCTCTCTCTCTCTCTCTCTCTCTCTCTCTCTCTCTCTCTCTCTCTCTCTCTCTCTCTCTCTCTCTCTCTCTGTGTCATATTTACAGTTTATTCGTGTTCATATTTTCGTCCTCAGACCTGCATGCCTTTATTCAATGTTAGAAGGAGAGAAGACTGACTTTATCATCTGTTACTTACGTAGTGCAGCGTTGGATGAAGGGTCTGTCCAAGCTTGGTGAGGTGGGTGTGGCGAAACTCAGGAAGTGCTGAAACAAGCGAGAAAAAGATCATACTATCATTCCAACATATAGGAAGTAAGAGTATAGTCTATGTACCACTCCTCCTTCTCATCCTCCTCCTCCTCCTCCTCCTCCTCCTACTTCTCCTCTTTCTACTCCTTTTCTTCGTCTATGTTCAACTCCTCTTTCTACTATTCTTCTTTGGTCCTCCTCCTCCTCCTCCTCCTCCTCCTCCTCCTTAGCCTAGTATTATGCCTAGCCTATGTGTTCCTATGTGTCCTATTCTCTTGGTCCTCAGTATTCCAAGGAGTGGCTCTTAATAAGTGGAACAGAGTCAACGCATGTACATGATTAACGTAACTATGAACGCTTGACCTTGTCTTAACGAAGTCAGGCTAGCGAGAGTGAGGGAGGGTGAGGTTATAAGCTCACGAGACTCCCTTCATTTTGACCCTCTGTTGTCCTGCTGTCTGTATTTACTTATAATTCTACACCACATCAGTTAACCAGCAGTGTTATAAGCTCTGCAGTTATTCTCTCTAGTGTGCAAGGTTAAATTACGTGGCCTCCATACGATACTTCAAAAGATGTGATGATGAGTGGTAAGGAGATTCAACGTCATTCATGTCAATATAAGTGGATTAGATAATGACCTTAACCAAGTGTGTGTGTGTGTGTGTGTGTGTGTGTGTGTGTGTGTGTGTGTGTGTGTGTGTGTGTGTGTGTGTGTGTGTGTGTGTGTGTGTGTGTGTGTGTGTGTGTGTCAGTCACGTCATAAACTCGTCACCATGCCCTGTTTGTCCCTCCCTTGTCATTAACACGCCGCCAAGGCACTTTCATTCGATACGGTGGGAGGCCAAAGCATATTTGTTTTATTAGCGTGATAAGAAAGACTGTAAAAGTGTGTTCAAGGTCTTGATAATACTTGAGTGCATTCAGTCACATCGTTCGAGGTGTTCTGAGAAATTGTAACAAGATCTAATGCACAAAGCAAACCAAATATAATTAATCTGAAAAAACAATTGAGGAGTAAATAAAAGCTGCGAGACTTTATAGAATATCAGAAGCGTATATTAAGAAATAGATGTTTTAACTGTAACTGAAATGACATTGCGTTACGTAGTCTATTTGCAGCTTTTCTACAAACAGACAAATAAAGAGATAATTAATTGATGAAGTTGAAGATTGGAGAGAAAATTAAATAATCACGACTTATACAGAACATGATGCCTTCTCTTGGTCGTAGAAACTGCCAAGGTTCTGCTATCACCAGTCACAACATTCTTGACTTAAAATTTACAACAGTTAATAGTATAATGAACATCTGTACTGAAAAGAAAACTCATCAGCCAACAGAATGCATAATACAAATTATCTAAAAAAATAATTCCACTAGAAGCTCCAAGATTGCGAGTTTCAAATTGAGAGGAAGGTAAGGAAACACACGCACTTACAGTTTAAGGGATCGTTGTGTGTGTGTGTGTGTGTGTGTGTGTGTGTGTGTGTGTGTGTGTGTGTGTGTGTGTGTGTGTGTGTGTGTGTGTGTGTGTGTGTGTGTGTGTGTGTGTGTATAATTGACATACTCACACACCCGAGCCACTCTACAAACTGACGCACACCACTATACTATTAACCTCCACCAAAAAATAAAAATATAAATAATAATAATAATAAAAAAAAAAAAAAAAAATAATGGGAATAAGCTTCAAGGAGCACACGGATTGAGTGTCAAGTGAGTAACTAGTGATTATAATTTATTTTGTTTATGAAGGTTTTTTGGGTGACAGGAATGTATTTATTTTCTGTTAAAAAAGGTTAAGGTGCATGGATTTCAGTTCCAGTATCCATCAATGAAGATGCTCTTCAGTACATCAGCCGGGCAAGCCCAACCCCCCACTGTGTTATTAGAATATGAATTAATCTCTGTATCGATTGCTGATGATTTATACTACTACTACTACTACTACTACTACTACTACT
>JAXIVD010001698.1:5000-60000 GCA_036785275.1 Cancer borealis
GAGTATAAACACACTTCGTGGAAAGGGAAGGGTTAAGAAGGGGAAAGGCGGGGACGAGGAGGGGC
This sequence comes from Cancer borealis, assembly GCA_036785275.1. Lineage (NCBI taxonomy): Eukaryota > Metazoa > Arthropoda > Malacostraca > Decapoda > Cancridae > Cancer > Cancer borealis. The sequence continues at coordinate 5,066 of JAXIVD010001698.1, forward strand.
ACGGAAGGGAGGGAGTGGGGGTTGGGCTGGGTATCAACGATGAATCGTTAGATAATATGTAGAAAAAAATTACGAACAATCTCGTGCATAGCTATACGTAAGAACATAATATCAACAATTAGAAAAGTGTTATTGATTCGCGTGCCCCTTCCTGAATTTAGCGAAGCGGACCCATCTACGTATGCTGGTGACACCAATACACTATGTTTGCATTCTTGCCTCAGGATGAAACACGACGAGGAGAAGCGTCGTGACTGTATTATTATTGAGTACTGACAGTAGGAAACCAGCACGTACTAGAACAATCTTTGGAGTCGTGTTGGTCCGATGTGGTGTTCACTTGACAATGAAAGAGAAAATGAGAGAGAGAAAGAGAGAGAGAGAGAGAGAGAGAGAGAGAGAGAGAGAGAGAGAGAGAGAGAGAGAGAGAGAGAGAGAGAGAGAGAGAGAGAGAGAGAGAGAGAGAGAGAGAGAGAGAGAGAGATACCTACGATCATTCTACATAATACAAACTAACTGATACATTATAATTTCTCAACTCGTGTGGCCTCTGTTCTCCACATTGCTAATTTATGTCACACTTTGGAAGGCAGCAGTGATATCTAAGAAATTTGTCATCATCATCATCATCATCATCATCATCATCATCATCATCGTCATCATCATCATCTCCACCTTTCCCCTCCACTTCTTCACCATCCACTGTTCCTTCCTCTCCACTGACTCCTCTCTTCCCTTCTCTGCCCACGACAATTTTCTCATAATTAACCAGAAAACCCTAAAAGAACCTAATTATCCTTTTCGATTAGCTGGAAAAGATTTTTGATTATATTTTCTTGAATTTGAAGAAATCATTTGCAGAAACCAGTAGTAATTTTTCTATTCAGCATGACGCATCCATCCACACAATTATATATATTTTTTTATATTAACGTTCATCTTCATAACCTCAACAACATACATAGTCTTAAGGATGTAAAAGGAGCAGGAGATGAACTCTGTCAAAAGTTTTCGTTAATTTGACAAAAATAATGTTCGTTCATCTTGCTTATTTTATGTTCTCGTGAAATTACCATCTATCACCTCTTTTGTTATGTCTTCCTGAGCTTCACCACACTAAGGTTCTATTACATGTTATCATTACATTACAGTCTTCCCAATGCTTTACTTCACTTGCATAGTAAACACCACTATGACCTACCAGGCAGCAGCTCATGACTACTGAGTTTACCTTCTTTAGACAGGGTAACGTTATCCTGTTTTCATCTCATCAGAGTATGTTAGTTTGCCTTCTTCCTTCACCTTATGCACTTCACAAAGACAGGAGGGAGTGGCTGGTCACCTCGACAGTCTAGTTTCCCGAATCAGTTTATGAAGTCCTAAGCAGCGCGCTTTGCCTTAATCAATTGCTTCCTTTCCCTCTGTGTGTGTGTGTGTGTGTGTGTGTGTGTGTGTGTGTGTGTGTGTGTGTGTGTGTGTGTGTGTGTGTGTGTGTGTGTGTGTGTGTGTGTGTGTGTGTGATGTTTCCTGTGTTGCAGTGGTGTGCCGGGAGGAGGGTGGAGACACACAGGCCTGCGATGCGATAAGATGCAGTTTGTGTGAAAAGAAGTACAAGCCAATTTCACCAAGAAGAAACTTTTTTTTTTGTTTCTTTGATGTGCCGGGAGGTTGTGAGTAAATAAGTAGTAATGAATACTGTACGATTACTAACCACTAATTTTGTCTTATAAACAAATGTATGTACAGTCCATATAATGAGTGACGCGCAAGGCAGGTGTGATGCATTCCATAGCGTTCCATCACTCTTAATGATAAGGGAAGGTTAGTGGTCATGGCTCCGTTAGTCAATATATACAAAACAAGGGTTTCGAATTTTGAAGTTTGTCGTTTTATTGTCAACGTGTACCGTTTCACAAGCATTTCCACTTTCGGTTTTAAGGTTCCTATTCATTATTACTATACACACAATTAGTTCACCAATATTTTCTTTATCGATATTATGTACATACAAGTATCCAACCTGATGGAACAGTACAGAACATTTTTGAGACTCCCACACATGTAAGATCACCTCTAAGGATTGAGAGGTACAGTATGTCAATTTAAGTGGTCAATATTATTCACAAGATTTGATTTTTCACCATAATTCTGGGATAACGGTGGAATTATCTATTACTTCAAACCGTTCAGTCGTAATAATGAGGATGCAAATAGTAGGCTACACCAAACAAAACTTTCACCAAGGCTATCACTGTGATGCAACATTGGTGGTAACTCACGTGAACACAAGCCTTCAGTGTTGTGACGTGTGACAGTTAGCAGGGACGCAAGCTTTGCCTCACTTACACCACCACATCGGCGCGGCCCAGTGGTAGGGGCAGCCTGTTTATGTACTGTGTACGCGCCTTGCCTGTGTAAAGACCAGTTTGTCCGGCCAGGAAGACTACCTGGGGCTACGGGACGACTCTCAGGGCGGGGTAATGTTGTCCAATTACTGGTCACTGGATGAACGTAACCACTCGACCAGGAGTCTGTCCAAGGCTGCGACTGGCTAACATAGGTGAGTGAGGCCACGCACTCACACCTCTAAGTGCTGTGAGTACCTGTGATCACCTTGGACAAACTACAACACACAATGATTCTCCTTAACCCCCTATTACCGTTTTTGTTCATACATAGCAACAAACGAACTGAGACATTTCAACATACGAGTACATAAAACTAAAAGCAATATTCCTTCATTATCAAGTGCAATGGTTACGTAATTAACCAAACACTCGCTTACACCACTGCTCTTCATCTTCGCCTTCAGGACTACACAGTGAATTAAGGATCCAGGGAATGTTATCTTGCCACCACTCAGTAATTTGTTCAACAGTCTTTTTTATGTTACTTCCTCGCTTATCATTTCTTTCATCCCTGCCCTTTATCATTGCATTTTTTAATAGAGAGAGTGAGAAGAGTGCACTCGGCTATCTAGATGTATACTTAACCCTCTAACCACCATCACAGGATTACGTAAAGTCTGGCTGTCCTTATCCGACCTCGAGGAAGGAAGGAGGGAGTGTCATCCCCTCTAGGCACGTGGCAAATACCAGCCAGTCCCCTGCGTGGTGTTATACCCAGGCCATACCCTACCACCACCCCCGCTGCCCTCCACCCTCACCCCACCTCCCACAGCCTCCTACTCATCCCCGCCAAGTACACTAAGATTTCAGACTGTCACTGTTTACTCTTAAGGTGACATAAAAAACGTATTGAATGGCAGTCATCACACATGCAAGCACGTCATAGAATTATCTTTATATCAATTTTTTCATATGTATTTTGGGCCTGAATCTCATTGAGTAAATAATGATAACAAAAAAAAATAAATGGTTGAAAAGCGGGATTTGCAATAAGTGACGCACGCTTCCTAATCTTCCTTGTACTGCACACCTTATTCACTTGTTTATTCAGTGAGAGAGAGAGAGAGAGAGAGAGAGAGAGAGAGAGAGAGAGAGAGAGAGAGAGAGAGAGAGAGAGAGAGAGAGAGAGAGAGAGAGAGAGAGAGAGAGAGAGAGAGAGAGAGAGAGAGAGAATTTACATAAGCTTTATAGAGACTGTTGCATCCCTATCCTGACTTTCAACAACACACACACACACATACACACATACAAACACACACACACACACACACACACACACACACACACACACACACACACACACACACACACACACACACACACACACACAAAGAGTCCCTTAACAGAGCCTCTCAGGGGAACATAAGGAGAAGCACAGGAACATTTTACACTCTCTCCCCGGCCACCCTCTCATCCTTGTGTCCACATATATACCACCAAAGAAGAAGACGAGTCACTCAATAAATATATAATTGACAGGAGTAACACGGCATCTAGTTATACACGTTGAATATCGCTTACTAATATAAATCAAAGGAAAAATCATGTTAATTTACTCGCTCGCAATGACTGTCAAACCTATATTTTATACGTAATAATGTTTAGTAATGTTGTACTACCCTTAGCTTTTTTTTTTTTATTAAAGAACAGACGCTATTACATATTAGGAGAATATGAAGAAATTTTGGAACCATTAGACGTATAGAGAAGATGAATAAATGAATAAGTAAATAGATAAATAATCACCATGCAATATTTTATGTGAAAGAGATTTCTAAATACATTTATCTGAATAAAAGAATGATTATAATGTTCTTGTACAACTATCAGCCTCCTCCTCCTCCTCCTCCTCCTCCTCCTCTTACTCCTCCTCCTCCTCCTCCTCCTCCTTCTCTTCTTGCTTGAAATTATGGTTCCTCCTTTTTATCCATTTTCATCATCTTATCTTCTTTTTATCTTGTGTCATAAATTGTTTTTCTCTCAAATGAATAAATGGATAAATAAATAGGAAAATAAATACAAATAGATACACATAATAAATAAAACCAAATAAGTATAAAACAATTTCCCTTCACCGCCATAGATAGAATAGATGATATAGATGCATAATCTTATACATATCAAGTTAAGAAAATAAGAATGTTGCCTTTTCGATGTAAGGGTTTCGATCGCACCATTACGTCACCACTTTGATGTTGCTGGGGTGGTGGTGGTGGTGATGGTGTGCCTGCGTCCTTGTGGGGTGTTGGCATTGCAGAACACCGTCCCCGCCCCCACTCAACCCCCCCCCCCCCCCCCCCGCCCACGTCCCCGCCCCTCCTTCACGCCTCTCGCCTCCACCGTGCCGCCGCGATAAGAAGTAAGGGAGAAGGTAAAAGGTGGTAATCAATTTTCAAATTATGGATGCGATGTTAAGTTTTCACACTTCATTTCATTCTTTATTTGCCGAAATTTTTTTTTTAGTCCGTAGAGAATCTTAGTATGGACAAAAACAAAAGAGAGTCAGCAGGGGGTGGGAGAGGATCGCTTGAACAGATGGCAGGTTATATAAAAGATGGACTCACTTCAAGGATGTTTAGTGACGCCTACGAGGAGCAAGACGATGCAGTTCACGCGGACACAACACAAGTCAAGTTATACAGATGAAGAAATTACTAGATTCACTTCGTTTATTGGAGACTTAAATGGTGAACTTCCCGCCAAAAGAAAAAAATGAGGAAGAAAAAATGAGGAAGTTTGGAGTCGATAGGAACGTAACTGACGATCTGTTGATACATTACATGACATGAGAATCAAAAATACTTAAGCCGACTTGCAGAAACAAAATTGTATGAAAACAATAAATATGCGAATGGAAACGAAAAGAAAATTAAAGAAAAAAAACAGGTTCGATTTGATTCAAGAAATTATTACAAGAAGAATTACTTGGTTTAAAAAAAATCTAACTAAAACGAATTCAAGCAAATATCAAAATTCTTACAAGTTAAAAATGGTAAAGTTATTTGAAAGTAGGAATATAATAGTATAAAGGATTGAAGTACTTAATAAGGAATCCCACCCTTCAAACGTGAGTAGGCTACATGACAAAACAAATGCAGCTCACCATTACACCGCCACCAGAGTCACAGAATATACCACTGAATAATAATGTGGAGCCAGCCGTGAGGGACAATAAAAAAAGAGAGGGAAGTCGGCGGGAATCGAACCCCAAACTAACTTAACACCCACACTACACAACCTTACACCAACATGACCTTGAACACTGTGCAGGTTTCGTCACCCTTCAACGTGTCGTCACTATCACATCAATACCAATTAATTACTCATGTAGGACTAGACTATACTGCATCAAGTTTCCCCTCGTGACTAATAACGAGAGAGAGAGAGAGAGAGAGAGAGAGAGAGAGAGAGAGAGAGAGAGAGAGAGAGAGAGAGAGAGAGAGAGAGAGAGAGAGAGAGAGAGAGAGAGAGAGAGAGAGAGAGAGAGTTTGCACTGATTCTTTTTTTTTTTTTTAACTTAATTGATATTTAATCCCATGATGAACATTTTTGAAGAACTAGCTATTTCACGTGTTTTTGTTCTAAGTTATTACCTACATTTGCTTGCCTGAATCACAATTAATGAAAAAATAGAGAAAACCTGTTAGCTGGCAGAGTGTGGAAGGGCCAAGGTGGACGACTACAACCCATCCCCAGACGGATTTAAAATGTTATTACTCTGTCACTCACGTAATGATAACCTGTGGCACCCATAGCACACGTGTTCTCACATCCCGTCGATGGTAAACTCACTTCACAAACTACGACAGACGTAATGGTGTCATTCTACGCGACACTGACTGTAGGTAAAGTTTATCCAAATAGTAAATCACGGCGATGAAAATAAAATTGGGATGTACACTCATAATTATGCATTGATGGCTTAAAGCACTGAGGTATATAAATGTGTATGAATGAATGTTTTATGCAGGTTTCTCAACACTTTGGAACATCTTGTAACATTAAAAGTAATAGTTATTAACTGATCAAATATTGTTGTATTGTATATGATGTTTCATGCTTGTTGGCCTCCCCCCCCACCCTACCCATCCCGGCGCTAACACCACGCCTCCCCTCCCCATCCCCGGCAACAGGTACGGTACACATGGTCACCACACCTGATGTGCAACCATTTCATTCCATCACGCCGGATCACAGGCTGCTCGGAGTGACTGTACGTGCATCCTGATTGCGTCTTTACTCAACGCGTCTCGATTCTAAATAAAACAGCCAAACTATGTCATCATCGATTCCCTTTAGTGTAGAATTAGTAAATTACTAAAATGGAAGATATTTTGGCCTCTCTTTTGTTGTGACTGACATTCAAACACAAGTTTCAGTTCATCTTCAATTTTTTTCATCTTGAACTTCACTGTATTTTTTTTCGGCCAGGCAAGTCCTTTCTTTGGTGACCCTGGGTTCAGTTCCGTCCATTGGGTGCAAATAAGGCCCATCCTGCACTTATATAGGCTGGGAGAGGGAGGCGGTGCAGAGCATTTCACCGCTCAGGGAAGATGGAAGGATATTGAATAATCCCTCTTGAACTAAGTAACTATAGATCATATATAGCTCTGCTAAGGTTAACGAGAGAAAGCTGTCCCTCTCACCAAAAAGCTGCCGTGAGCCAAGATCGAACTCACAACCTATAGTCCACGAGCCAAGCACTGTACCACTGAACCACCCGCTCCTTGGTGCTCAGAGAAGCTGATTCTATCACAAGCTCAGAGGACAGGTGGGGCGGCGCGCCAAACATGTGTTGTGGCTATTTTCACGCTCACCGACCAACGTGCAGGACACACACACACACACACACACACACACACTAGTAGTGGTTAGCGCACTCGGCTCACAACCGAGGGGCCAGGGTTCGATCCCCTGTGCGGACGGAGAATATTTGGGCGAGTCTCCTTTCACGTGTAGCCTCTGTTCACCTAGCAGTGAGTAGGTACGGGATGTAAGTCGAGGGGTTGTGACCTTGTTGTCCCGATGTGTTGTGTGTGAATGGTCTCGGTCCAACCCAAAGATTGGTCCCTATGAGCTCTGAGCTCTTTCCATAGGGGGACGGCCGGCTGTCTCGAGAGAGACCAGCAGCAGACTGTGACAGTGAATAACACACACCTGACCCTTACAATACAGACACCCACGTGATGCCACTCCACTGTCATTGTTAGTGTTAATACAATGACAAGTTCAGGTGACCTGCCCACCAACACAATGAACGGTGTACGGCCGACAAATGGGTACTCTGTCATCTAGGTCCTTACATAATGAGAACAAAAATCCATGAACATCGGCACGGATTGGAAAATAAATATATATAAATAACGAGGCGCAGGTCGTGAACGAATTTCTGATTGTATATATATGCAATTGGATAATAAAGTGTATCTTATTTTATCTTATCTTATCTTATCTTATCTTATCTTATCTTAATGTGTAAGCCACGCTGCAGGCGAGTGTTTACATCTTACAACTGTTAACTACCATCAATACCACGATGAATAATTATTTATCATTAAAGAACGCAAAACTAAAGCTATGCACACCATCCATTAGCAAAACGTAGATTTGGCGGAGTGACAGTAACGTGGTGTTGCTTGACTTACCTAGCGTGATGTGTGTGAGCGCGGGTGGCTGGCGGAGGTTTGACGAGGCAACACCACTTACGACCACGGCCTCAGCCACACTGAACCCAACACAACGTGGAGGCGCGCTGGCTGCTGACTGGCGGGGCAGGGTAGACTGGCACCACTGGAGGAGTGGTGACGACTGGTGAGGGCGGGATTTCGCGGCGGGTGCCCTGAGGTTGCATCCTGGGGGCGAAGCGAGTAATCCTGACTTCCTGTGGGGTGGTTGAGGGGCAGCGGCGCGGGACGTACGGAGCGGGAACTGAAGTCCGCCCAGGTGGTGGTGACGCCAAAGTGTACACTATAATAGAGCATAGTTTGTTTGTTTAAGTACACACATCGCTGCAAGTGGATGTTTGAACTTTTTTTTTTTCTTTTTTTGTATACATTGAAAAACTGGACCTGCTTTTGAGGCCGAAAACGTCTATATTGCTAGAAGAAAAAAGTATGGACGAAAAAACCAAGGAAGAAATAATTAAATGAACAGTAGCCACGAACACGTTGCAGGTGAGCCTTGTCAGTGGTCTTGCCCTCCCCCCTCTCCACACCACAACACACATTTACGTATATATCATTCTGGGCAAGTATCCAGTCTGCTCACATGCAAGGTCAGGCTTGTTCATCATGATTATTATAGCAATACCCCTTCGTGGAAGCACCCGATCCGCACACACACACACACACACACACACACACACACACAAACACACACACACACACATACACACACACACACACACACACACACACACACACACACACACACACACACACACACACACACACACACATACACACACACACACATACACACACACACACACACACACACACACACACACACACACACACACACACACACACACACACACACACACACACACACACACACACACACACACACATTTAGGGAGCAATATAGGAGATATAGAAATAAATTAACATTTGTCTTAAAAGCAGCCAAAGGCAAATATTTTCAAGACCAATTAACAAGTAATCAGGGTAACCCTAAGTTACACTGGAAATCTATCAATAATATTCTTGGCAAGACATCTAATGTCACTAAAGTTATTGAGTTGACACCTGAATGTACTGATATTCCTGATCAATTTGACAACCATTTTTTAATGATTGGTGGCGAAAAACAAGATTTTATAGATAATTATCACATGAGCTATTTGCATAGTTCACCTAATTTTTCTATGTATTTAGCTCCAGTTACTCAGGCCGAAGTTAAAATCTATTTACATGCTTTAAAAATTTTCTGTCCAGGTTATGATGAAATTTCACCAACCATATTGAAATACTCATCTAGTCCATTGTTCTTAATGCACATTATAAATCTTACTTTAAAAACCGGTATATTTTCGGATGAGCTAAAAAAAAGTTATTCCATTGTTTAGATCAGGCAGTAGAAATGACATAAGTAACTACCGTCCAATATCTATCCTTCCAGCTTTCAGTAAAGTACTTGAAAAGTCATCACCACCCGTCTTGTTAACTACCTTGAAAAAAAACATTTACTCTCGGAATGTCAGCATGGCTTTAGATCAGGCCGCTCCACTCAATCTGCTGGTATTCAATTCATTAGTGAAGTTTACAAATTTCTAGAGAAGAAAAAATATTTTGTTGGAATATTCATTGACTTATCAAAAGTCTTTGATTCGCTGACTTACAACAATTTACTTGACAAACTTGAACATATTGGCATCAGAGGGATTCCTCTCAAGTTATTTAAGAATTATATAACCAATAGGTCACAGATAGTATATTGTAACTCAACTTTTTTCCAATTTTAAGCCCATTTATAAAGGTGTTCCCCAGGGGATCAAATTTAGGGCCAGTAGTTTTCCTTATTTATATCAATGATATAGTAAATTCAAGCTTAAAATTTAAATACACTATCTATGCTGATGACACTAATTCATTGTTAGCAGATGAAAATATACATAGCTTACATGTAAACTTAATTACAGAATTAGAATTAATAAATAAATGGATAAAATGTAATAAGTTAAAGCTAAATATTTTAAAAACAAGTTATGTAATCTTTCAAAATAGATCAATTATAAACTATATGCCACCTGTAACATTAGAGGGAGTAACACTACAACGTGCTACTTACACTAAATTTTTATGTATTTTCATAGATGAAAATGTTAACTGGAACTATCAAATTAATGCTGTTGTAATAAAGTTGTCAAGGATGTGTGGTGGTGTATTATATCCGTAATAATCTCACAACAGAAGCTCTGACTAGTATCTACTATACTTTATGCTATCCTCATCTTATTTATTGTGTATCTGTCTGGGCATGTACGTGGCCCTCCTTCCTTTTAAAAAAAGTTAACAATAGCCCAAAACAAAAATTTTAGATGCATTTTTCACATAGGTAAAAATGAATCGACACAGTTTATATTTTCAACTTACAAGGTTTTCAATTTTCAAACCATTCACAAGTATTTTCTATTACTAACTATTTACAAGAATATAAGTTGTCAGGGATACAACCGTTCAGACTAATGGATGCCTCACATAACATTGGAGGTAATAATGTTAATTTAATCTGCCCACAAATCAGAGCAACACTTTTTAAAAATAGCATGTTATGCTCCGGTTCTCAACTTTGGAATTCATTGCTTACAGAAATCAAGGTTCTAATCAACAATAGCAATTTTTCAACATTTAAAAGGTCAATAAAAATGTATTTGTATTCTTTGCAACATATTTAGTATGATTATTGTAAAAATTTTTTTTATCATATGTTTATTCTAAGTACGTATACTCTTTCCAACATATTTATTATGTTTACTGTAAATTTATTATGTGTTTAGTTTATTATTATTGCCAACATACCGCATATTGATACCACACTGTCCCCATTAATATGAAATTGTCTGTCAGGGAGCTCCGGCTCGACAGATCGTGCCAAAAGTTTCAATGTATATTTGTAAATAAATGTGTAAAATGTTAAATGGCAATAAACCTTACTTACTTACTTACTTACTTACTTACTTACACACACACACACACACACACACACACACACACACACACACACACACACACACACACACACACACACACACACACACACACACACAGACACACACACACACACACACACACACACACACACACACACACACACACACACACAGACACACACACACACACACACACACACACACACACACACACACACACACACACACACACACACACAGGAGGGCAGATTTCCCAGTCTTCCGTTCCTGCCGAAACTGCAAAGCCACAATTACTCAGCTTACGTCCCATACTTAATATTCCTCTAAAATTAGACCAACAAGGACCTTTAACACCTGGACATATATACTAACACAAATGGACGCAGAAAGTACTGTTGTAAGCTAGGGACTGCAAGGAAGTAAGCACATGTGTTTCGTTGATGATATAGCGCGAGGAAGCGACTGCTCACATCCACTGCACACTTATACGAGACGTGAGGCTGATGTGGTGGAGATCACGGACAGGATCTTGGACGCATACCAGCTGTTCAGCTACAGGAGCTGAACAGCTGGTATGCGTCCAAGATCTTGTCAGTGGTCTCGAAGAGGCACGCCATGTAGTGCTTGGTGGTCCTTGGACCCACCACCAAGGACCACCACCCCGTCTCTGGGGCCGAACATGCCTCATACAAGTTAGTAACCCTTGGAGGCAGGAACGGCCCCAGCCACCACAGGCGGCCTTCCACTTCCATCTGCCTGAGGGCCCGCAACACGCCGTTCGAGGACACACCCAGATCCTCGAACACGTGCACGTTGACCCACGCCAATAACGTTGCAAAGCTTATCAGCAGGAAGCGAAACATATCTGTAAATAATATGGGTACAGGCTTCAGGAGGTTACGAAGAGAGACGGGACACCAATGGCGCTGCCTCATCCTCGACCATACAGTGTGGATGAGGAGGACACGGACGCACCCACCTCCTGAAGCCTGTACCCGGGTCAGACCTCACGCCAATGCAGGTTTCACCAGCACTCAAAAATTCCCATGTCAGCACTGCCGGCCCGTCCAGCACTGCTAGCATTGGCAGCTCCCCCGCCTCTGTTAGCACTGCAATACCGGCCAGCACTGCTAGCACTGGCAGCTCCCCCGCCTCTGTTAGCACTACAATACCGGCCAGCACTGCTAGCACTGGCAGCTCCCCCGCCTCTGTTAGCATTGCAATACCGGCCAGCACTGCTAGCATTGGCAGCTCCCCCGCCTCTGTTAGCACTGCAATACCGGCCAGCACTGCTAGCACTGGCAGCTCCCCCACCTCTGTTAGCACTACAATACCGGCCAGCACTGCTAGCACTGGCAGCTCCCCCGCCTCTGTTAGCACTACAATACCGGCCAGCACTGCTAGCACTGGCAGCTCCCCCGCCTCTGTTAGCATTGCAATACCGGCCAGCACTGCTAGCACTGACAGCTCCCCCGCCTCTGTTAGCATTGCAATACCGGCCAGCACTACTAGCACTGGCAGCTCTCCCGCCTGTGTTAGCACTACAATACCGGCCAGCACTGCTAGCACTGGCAGCTCCCCCGCCTGTGTTAGCACTACAATACCGGCCAGCACTGCTAGCACTGGCAGCTCCCCCGCCTCTGTTAGCACTGCAATACCGGCCAGCACTGCTAGCACTGGCAGCTCCCCCGCCTGTGTTAGCATTGCAATACCGGCCAGCACTGCTAGCACTGGCAGCTCCCCCGCCTCTGTTAGCATTGCAATACCGGCCAGCACTGATAGCACTGGCAGCTCCCCCGCCTCTGTTAGCACTACAATACCGGCCAGCACTGCTAGCACTGGCAGCTCCCCCGCCTCTGTTAGCACTGCAATACCGGCCAGCACTGCTAGCACTGGCAGCTCCCCCGCCTCTGTTAGCATTGCAATACCGGCTAGCACTGCTAGCACTGGCAGCTCCCCCGCCTGTGTTAGCATTGCAATACCGGCCAGCTCTGCTAGCACTGGCAGCTCCCCCGCCTGTGTTAGCACTACAATACCGGCCAGCACTGCTAGCACTGGCAGCTCCCCCGCCTCTGTTAGCACTACAATACCGGCCAGCACTGCTAGCACTGGCAGCTCCCCCTCCATTGCTAGCACTACAATACCGGCCAGCACTGCTAGCACTGGCAGCTCCCCCGCCTCTGTTAGCACTACAATACCGGCCAGCACTGCTAGCACTGGCAGCTCCCCCGCCTCTGTTAGCACTGCAATACCGGCTAGCACTGCTAGCACTGGCAGCTCCCCATCCTCTGTTAGCATTGCAATACCGGCCAGCACTGCTAGCATTGGCAGCTCCCCCGCCTGTGTTAGCATTGCAATACCGGCCAGCACTGCTAGCACTGGCAGCTCCCCCGCCTGTGTTAGCACTACAATACCGGCCAGCACTGCTAGCACTGGCAGCTCCCCCGCCTCTGTTAGCACTACAATACCGGCCAGCACTGCTAGCACTGGCAGCTCCCCCGCCTCTGTTAGCACTACAATACCGGCCAGCACTGCTAGCACTGGCAGCTTCCCCGCCTCTGTTAGCACTACAATACCGGCCAGCACTGCTAGCACTGGCAGCTCCCCCGCCTCTGTTAGCACTACAATACCGGCCAGCACTGCTAGCATTGGCAGCTCCCCCTCCATTACTAGCACTACAATACCGGCCAGCACTGCTAGCACTGGCAGCTCCCCCGCCTCTGTTAGCACTACAATACCGGCCAGCACTGCTAGCACTGGCAGCTCCCCCGCCTCTGTTAGCACTACAATACCGGCCAGCACTGCTAGCACTGGCAGCTTCCCCGCCTCTGTTAGCACTACAATACCGGCCAGCACTGCTAGCACTGGCAGCTCCCCCGCCTCTGTTAGCACTACAATACCGGCCAGCACTGCTAGCATTGGCAGCTCCCCCTCCATTACTAGCACTACAATACCGGCCAGCACTGCTAGCACTGGCAGCTCCCCCGCCTCTGCTAGCATTGCAATAGCGGCCAGCACTGCTAGCACTGGCAGCTCCCCCGCCTGTGTTTGCAATGCAATACCGGCCAGCACTGCTAGCACAGGCAGCTCCCCCGCCTGTGTTAGCATTGCAATACCGGCCAGCACTGCTAGCACTGGCAGCTCCCCCGCCTCTTTTAGCACTACAATACCGGCCAGCACTGCTAGCACTGGCAGCTCCCCGCCTCTGTTAGCATTGCAATACCGGCCAGCACTGCTAGCATTGGCAGCTCCCCCACCTCTGTTAGCATTGCAATACCGGCCAGCACTGCTAGCACTGGCAGCTCCCCCACCTCTGTTAGCACTACAATACCGGCCAGCACTGCTAGCACTGGCAGCTCCCCCACCTCTGTTAGCACTGCAATACCGGCCAGCACTGCTAGCACTGGCAGCTCCCCCACCTCTGTTAGCACTACAATACCGGCCAGCACTGCTAGCACTGGCAGCTCCCCCACCTCTGTTAGCATTGCAATACCGGCCAGCACTGCTAGCACTGGCAGCTCCCCCACCTCTGTTAGCATTGCAATACCGGCCAGCACTGCTAGCACTGGCAGCTCCCCCACCTCTGTTAGCACTACAATACCGGCCAGCACTGCTAGCACTGGCAGCTCCCCCACCTCTGTTAGCATTGCAATACCGGCCAGCACTGCTAGCACTGGCAGCTCCCCCGCCTGTGTTAGCACTACAATACCGGCCAGCACTGCTAGCACTGGCAGCTCCCCCGCCTGTGTTAGCACTACAATACCGGCCAGCACTGCTAGCACTGGCAGCTCCCCCGCCTGTGTTAGCACTACAATACCGGCCAGCACTGCTAGCACTGGCAGCTCCCCCGCCTCTGTTAGCACTACAATACCGGCCAGCACTGCTAGCACTGGCAGCTCCCCCGCCTCTGTTAGCATTGCAATACCGGCCAGCACTGCTAGCACTGGCAGCTCCCCCGCCTCTGTTAGCACTGCAATACCGGCCAGCACTGCTAGCATTGGCAGCTCCCCCTCCATTGCTAGCACTACAATACCGGCCAGCACTGCTAGCACTGGCAGCTGCCCCGCCTCTGTTAGCATTGCAATACCGGCCAGCACTGCTAGCACTGGCAGCTCCCCCGCCTCTCTTAGCACTGCAATACCGGCCAGCACTGCTAGCACTGGCAGCTCCCCCGCCTCTGTTAGCATTGCAATACCGGCCAGCACTGCTAGCACTGGCAGCTCCCCCGCCTGTGTTAGCATTGCAATACCGGCCAGCACTGCTAGCACTGGCAGCTCCCCCGCCTGTGTTAGCATTGCAATACCGGCCAGCACTGCTAGCACTGGCAGCTCCCCCGCCTCTGTTAGCACTGCAATACCGGCCAGCACTGCTAGCACTGGCAGCTCTCCCGCCTCTGTTAGCACTACAATACCGGCCAGCACTGCTAGCACTGGCAGCTCCCCCGCCTCTGTTAGCACTGCAATACCGGCCAGCACTGCTAGCACTGGCAGCTCCCCAGCCTGTGTTAGCATTGCAATACCGGCCAGCACTGCTGGCACTGGCAGCTCCCCCGCCTCTGTTAGCACTGCAATACCGGCCAGCACTGCTAGCACTGGCAGCTCCCCCGCCTCTGTTAGCATTGCAATACCGGCCAGCACTGCTAGCACTGGCAGCTCCCGCGCCTCTGTTAGCAGTACAATACCGGCCAGCACTGCTAGCACTGGCAGCTCCCCCGCCTCTGTTAGCACTGCAATACCGGCCAGCACTGCTAGCACTGGCAGCTCCCCCTCCATTGCTACCACTACAATACCGGCCAGCACTGCTAGCACTGGCAGCTCCCCCGCCTCTGTTAGCACTGCAATACCGGCCAGCACTGCTAGCACTGGCAGCTCCCCCGCCTCTGTTAGCACTACTATACCGGCCAGCACTGCTAGCACTGGCAGCTCCCCCGCCTCTGTTAACACTACAATACCGGCCAGCACTGCTAGCACTGGCAGCTCCCCCGCCTCTGTTAGCACTGCAATACCGGCCAGCACTGCTAGCACTGGCAGCTCCCCCTCCATTGCTAGCACTACAATACCGGCCAGCACTGCTAGCACTGACAGCTCCCCCGCCTCTGTTAGCATTGCAATACCGGCCAGCACTGCTAGCACTGGCAGCTCCCCCTCCATTGCTAGCACTACAATACCGGCCAGCACTGCTAGCACTGGCAGCTCCCCCACCTCTGTTAGCATTGCAATACCGGCCAGCACTGCTAGCACTGGCAGCTCCCCCTCCATTGCTAGCACTACAATACCGGCCAGCACTGCTAGCACTGGCAGCTCCCCCACCTCTGTTAGCATTGCAATACCGGCCAGCACTGCTAGCACTGGCAGCTCCCCCTCCATTGCTAGCACTACAATACCGGCCAGCACTGCTAGCACTGGCAGCTCCCCCACCTCTGTTAGCATTGTAATATCGGCCAGCACTGCTAGCACTGGCAGCTCCCCGTCCATTGCTAGCACTACAATACCGGCCAGCACTGCTAGCACTGGCAGCTCCCCCACCTCTGTTAGCATTGCAATACCGGCCAGCACTGCTAGCACTGGCAGCTCCCCCTCCATTGCTAGCACTACAATACCGGCCAGCACTGCTAGCACTGGCAACTCCCCCACCTCTGTTAGCATTGCAATACCGGCCAGCACTGCTAGCACTGGCAGCTCCCTCTCCCTTGCTAGCACTACAATACCGGCCAGCACTGCTAGCACTGGCAGCTCCCCCACCTCTGTTAGCATTGCAATACCGGCCAGCACTGCTAGCACTGGCAGCTCCCTCTCCATTGCTAACACTGCAATACCGGCCAGCACTGCTAGCACTGGCAGCTCCCCCGCCATTGCTAACACTGCAATACCGGCCAGCATTGCTAGCACTGGCAGCTCCCCCACCTCTGTTAGCATTGCAATACCGGCCAGCACTCTCTCTCTCTCTCTCTCTCTCTCTCTCTCTCTCTCTCTCTCTCTCTCTCTCTCTCTCTCTCTCTCTCTCTCTCTCTCTCTCTCTCTCTCTCTCTCTCTCTCTCTCTCTCTCTCTCTCTCTCTCTCTCTCTCTCTCTCTCTCTCTCTCTCTCTCTCTCTCTCTCTCTCTCTCTCTCTCTGTGTGTGCCACATTCACAGTCCCATGTAACAGAGGAGGCAGAGTGTATTGGAGAAATTATTTATGCACTGCTTTACTTAACATCAATTTTCGTAGATTTGCGTTTTGATCACACTTACATCTTTACATAAATGCAATGCGGAATTTCCTCAGGAAGACAATGCTGTACTCAGTTTTTCATAACATCAAATAGCAGTGTCAAGAATTCTGTAAGAATGAGGTGTGTGAAATGGCCTGTTTTGTATCTTTGAGCCCAGTAGGATAGGTGCCAGCTTGGAGTGGTGGCGACACTGTACGTAAAGGTGTCCAGCTGCTGCCACTGCAAAGGCAATAGCGTACCAACATCAGTATTAAGGCGTTTACATATAATGTCAAGACCACTTGCCAAGATGCAATGACTAGGCAAATTCTGACCAACATATCGCAAACACTTTCAATATACGAATTTCTGCGTTTGCGACTGTTTTGCCTCTAGTCATGTAACGAATCACAGCTCATCAAACTTCATAACTTCATCTGTGTAGACAGTGAGCGAGATAATATTTCGATTAAATAAGAGGAAAGTAAGACGTTCAAGACCATAACAGTTGTAGAAATAAATAAGATTTATAATATATATGTTGTTTTTTATATAAAAGCTAACCAAAAACAAGCATAAAGCTTGAAATATATTAGGGAAGTGTTGAAAATAACGAACTGTGGGCCCTCTACGTGGGTGGAGCGAAGCGGATGTGTGTGTTTTCATGAGAAAGAATCTGGGTATATATTTCAAATAAATCAGAGGAAAGTAAGATGTTTGAGACCATTATAGTTGATCGTCTACATAATATTTATATTATATATATTGTTTTTAATATAGAAGAACGCCATAGACAAGCAAAAAGCTTGTAATATATTAGAGAAATGTAGAAAATAACAAGATGTGACATTCAAACCTGTGTGGGTGTTGATGTTTCAATGCATTTTGTGGTTGTAGCTTCGACTTACAATTGTTCCCTTTTTCCTAATAATAAGTAAAAAGCATATCATATTGTTTACAATTATTTTCATCAAATTAAAGTAAGAAATAAGATGTTTGTATATTGCACAAAAATATGTAAGTCAAAGAAAATTTAGACACTGAAGACAGATCCAGTTACGAACACAAAACATCGCCCGCAAACCGCTCTCTGAGGCCCTTGTCAGTCGTCAGTGCTGTACTTTCAATACAGAATCAGCTGGATATACATTTCAAATAAATAAGATGAAAGTAAGATGTTTGAGATCATGACAGTTGTTGAAATACATAACATTTACATTATTAATGTTGTTTTTAATATAACAGAAATCCACAAACAAGCATAATGATTGTAATATATAAGGGCATTTGTACTACATAGCGAGATGTTGGCTTCTACCTTAGGTGGAGTCAAGGATGGAAGCGGTGCAGAATATACGGAGAAACCATGATATCTATTTCGAATAAATCTGAAGAAATTAAGATGTTTGACATCATTTCAGTGCTTATAATTTAAAATATGTATATAATATATGTCGCTTTTAATATAAAAGAAAACTAAAAACAAGCATTAAGATTGAAATATATTAGGAAAATTGTGGCAACACCAACCAAGACATTTCTCCTTAAAATCGTGTTCGTGAAAACAAACGAAGTGTGGCGACACATGTAAACGCTTTTAATATCCAGCCCATGTCTATTTTTCTTTTAATTGTAAAAATTTTTTCAATTTGTCTGCTCCCTATAACAAAAATAATAATTGTAATTGTAATTGCAATGTGGGGGGGGGGGGGGGAAATGTAACAAAAATAATAACAATAATACATGATGCTCTCTTTCTATATTTTGATGTTATATAGGCCTACCACCAAACTTATATAATTCTCTCCATTATCTTTTGGACAATAAAGTTTTCGTTCAAGGCCAGAATTGTGATCCATATGCTAGTACAGGTAAAATATACCTATTATAATGTAACCTTACTCTTTATGGAAGATTGGAAATTACTCTTTGGTGAGGACTGTGTCATGGTTGTGATGTGGTTTGCATGCTCGTTGAGGTTACAACTACTTGTTAATACCACACGGGGGAACATATTGAGTTTCATTCCTTACAGTGGACTTGCCTAGTTAGATTGCATGTGTCTAGTTTAATTCCAATGATCCTTCGAGGCGGCGCGCATATCAAATTATGTAAAGCGAAAACCAACAAGAAGGTAGTTTTGTGAGATCCAAGCGAGGGTCTTTAATAGTGTGGTGAGTGCAAAGGGTGACTGGAGTATACTTTGAATACTATCATCATTAGTACTTCCATCAGTGTGAGTCTGGCTGACGTTGTTTCCCTCCGTGTGTTCATATTGATCATGAGTTATCGTACGTCTGACACCTTCTTTCCTGGCTGTCAGTGAGTCAATGGTGATATTGAACGTTATCTAAGTTTTATGTTGCAGGAATACTTATTAGATTTTTCAATAATATTCTGCATAGGAATTTTATGATATATCAATCTCATAGGTATGCAGTTGTCTTGATAAAGTCAAATGAATAAAAAAAAAAAAAAAAAATGCAAGTACACATTTTTCCGTCTTTAAAAATTTACCAACATCCATAACTTAATACAACTAAACATAAAATAATCCATAATATAATAATACTTCCAGTTATCTCCGTAGTGAGAAGTTGTTTTGATGTAATGGTTTGTTTACCTGGCAGGTCGTCTGCAGCTGGACCCATGGCTACGTACACCTCAAAGGTAACACTAATAATGCCCAACACTACACTCATGGACACTGTAGTGGACCTTGGGGGAGACAGGTTATTACAGGTACAATATAGTGGAATACTTATTGATCAAAGAGATCAAATGGAATATGTGGTAGAGGTGTGAATGGTTCATTATAATCTTTGTCCCTTCAACTAACTGAGGAATTATTTTCAAGATATCTTTCAAATAACAGGATTTTCGGCATTTGATGAATACCCATTTATATGACACTATCCTAACACCCACCACTAAGAAAGAAAAGAAAAAAAACATCAAACGTCTGTGGTGGTGGCATTGAATTTAGAATGTTAATATATGGATTCCATTACGAGTATCAAGAACACCTGTTAGCGTGAAACTCATGAAAAATGGTAATGAGTGAGAGGTGTGTGTGGTGTGGTGTACCAATGGTCACCCACTCACTCACTTCCTCATCCACCCACCCACCCACTCACTCCAACACTGTAAGCCGACTACACATTCTTTGTTTGTTACGTTTTTTGACACTGACTGTATAGTATATGGTTCTTGGTATATTTGTGTGATGGTGCTTTAAGAAAATGTGATGTTACTTAATTAAAAACAGGTTAGTGTTGCCTTGTGATTGTATACTATATGAATTTGTTTTTCATTGTGATGGTGATGGTGATGACTCTCATGTGTATTATTTCATTATGTATAGTGGTGTGAGGACAGTGATGTGGTGGTGGTGATGGTGCCTAAGTGTACACCAAGTGACAGGTGATGGTGGTGGTGGTGGTAGCTGGAAAAGTTATTCTGTTGTGGTGGTGGTGGTGGTGATTATATTTGTGTTGGTAATGATGATTGCTTGTGTTTTGTCCTGCCTTCTCAACATCAATAAAACATTAGATTACAGACCTTATATTGTGGATATGCTGCTGGAAATGTACTGAGTAAGGAGAATTGTGTGTATTAAGATGGAAGGCAAGGAAATGGGAGTGAAGAAATAACTAGTTTACAAGAAGAACTCAGAATGAACCCGGTAGAGGCGATGAAATTACTAGAAACTATAAAGCTAGTGGTTATACAAAGGGAGCAGCTTGGTATGAAGTTCTATGGTGGTGGAGTGATGCTAAGGATGCAGCTGTTCAGAAAGGAAAGTTATAGCAAGCGTCATAATTATAATCCGAGCAGTAAAGACAAATATCTGATAGTCAAACAGAGATAACAAAGCAGTGTAAAGAGCATAGAATGAGGCTCAGGACTCACTAGTTAAAGCTTGTTATGCAAGAAATGTTTTGACTAGCAAGGCAGATCTTAAAATTGTAATAATGACATAGTGGGTGAGCAATGCAGCAGGAATTATGATACAAAACTGGTGTTAGGATTACCTTGAGAGACTGCTATTGTCACTTGTTAAATGAAGAGTTACAGGAACAGAAAGTCTGAATGCAGTTGATCCAGTCCCACGACTTTCCTTCAATGATGGAAAGCTGCAAAGTGAAAGAAACAGTAATAAAAATTATTGTAATGGTTACTGGCACCTCTGCAATAACTACTGACACTGAAAGCCTTCCATCATGTGGGACTTGGTAAACACAACTAATGAAGAGAACACATTTCTAGATAATTACCTGAACAGTGTGATATGTGGTCAAGGTGATGGATTTGAGGATGACAACTGTAGAGGATTGAAATTATGAACTGGCTGAAAGAATTTGAATATGATTAGAGAGCAAATGCAAAACTAGGGCACAGTTAATCAAAAAGTTAACTTTGTAAACCATTAATTTGTTAACCTAAAAGTTAACTTCGATAACTACTGTATGCTAATGATTTTGCCGTGATTGTTAATAGTTTAGAAAATGTATAGAAGTTCAGGAGGTGGCAAGAGGGTATGAAATCAAGGCTTTATAAGGCAATGTAAGCAAAACAAAGGGATGATACCTAGGTAATGTAGAAAGTGAGGTATTGCAGTATGCAAAAGGAAAATTGATTGATTGATTGAATATACTTGATGGCACCACATGTGGTGATATAGTGGTGTTCAAGATGAGTGTTGATTGATTGCTGTATTGATGTTCTGGCATCACAACAATACTGTCACATGGCGTGACTTAACAAAAGAATGAAAAACCAACATTTATGAAAGCAAAATAAAAGGAATAAACAAAAGGAAATAAGATAAAGTCACAATTATAAAAATAATATAATACAGATTATATTTTTTATCTTATGTCACAGGGAGAGACACTTGTCTCCAGTATGAAGTAAAACTTCCATTTCCCAACACCAAGACTGGCATCAGTGACGCAGCTCCCCCACTAGAACACTTGACCAGTAAAGTGGTGTACAGTGAGAGTGACCAAACAGTGATCACAGTAACACTGCACACCATCAGACACCAAGATAACTGTGCATTACACATGCATCACCCTCATCAAGATGGGTCACCACTGTCGCCTAGGTGCTCAGGGGCCAGGGGCACACAATCCTAGCCGTTATCTCTCACATTTTAGATGTGGAGGAAGTGAATAGATAAGATCTGCTTCTATGGGACTCAGGAAATACAAGAGTTCTTCAATTATTATCATGTACTAAATAAGGATTAATAAAATGGTGCCTGTTATGGTGAGTGTTAACTATTTGTTAGTCTTTCACCATTCACTGCAAGGATTTCATAATACACTCACCATCACTACATGACAAAACTTGCGGCAATTGTTTTTCCTTACTGGTATGAGACGTAGTTACTATTAAGGAATCATACATACTTGAATGTTAAGAGTACCTTACTTGAGCATTAACAATATTCATATCTCCATCCAGAAAGATACCTTAGAAAGATACCTTCAACATTGCATTTGTTGATGTCTGCAAGCTGACTGCTGGTGTCACCACTTTGTTGTGATGAAATGAAGTGTTCACTGAAGAGTTAGTGTAATAGGTTTATTTGTTTCAGATAATACATCAATGACATCAGTCAAGGTGTGCCCCTCCTCCCCCTCTCCTTCCTCTGGTGGCTACCTCGACGGGGGCCCTTCGAGCCCCGACTCCCCGTCCCCCCAAGAGGTGACCATGAAGGTGGAGGAGGCGGCAGCTGAGGAGCGCTTCCTCCAGGAGTGCCTGGCCATGGATGAGCTGGACCAGGAGGACACCCTACCCTCAGCCCTCAAGAAGGATTCAGAGGAGAGTGAGGACAAGGACAGCAATGATGAAAACCTTGGTCGTGAGGCAAACCGAGGACAACGTGCCAAGAGGCCTCGCAAGAAATACCAAAAGATCCAACGCCTGACTCGAATTTACACTTGCGTTGACTGTCCTGAGACCTTCTCCCGCCTCAGCCAGCTGCGCGCCCACTCCAGGGTGCACACTCAGGACCAGGCCGAGGTGAGCAGGCGGGCTGGGAATGGTGCAGGGCTGACGTGAGAAGGAAAAATGATTTGTGTGGGGCTAACTGGAGAGGGAGTAGGGGTGTGTGTGGAGTTAAATGGAAGAGGTTCTGTGAGCTGATTGGATTGTGGTGTAGCTGAGTGGAGGGGGAGGAAGGGTATGTGTTTGTGTGATGGAGGGTGAAGAATGAGTAGTGTTATGGTGATTGGAAGGGTAAGAAGGGGGCTACTTGAATCAACTGCAGGTAAAGGAAAGGCAACTTGTTATATATATTCACGTAATACATATTTAACGATTCTGCAATTTTGAGACATTTACATAGAAAATTAGACCACACAAGAATAAATGTTATCTAAAGCAAACGCAATCAAACGTAAACAAAGTGAGAAGCATCCTATGTGAACAGGCAGTAGTTATGGTGGGTCGTAGGTGTGTAATGGATGAAGAAAACAATGAAAGAGGAAAGATAGAGTGTACCTTCCTAATGTCTGCTAGGGTATGGGAAGGCATAGAGGCACATAGATGGAAGGTGTCCAGAATAGCTTTTTTTTTTTTTTTTTTTTTTTTTTCCCTCTCTCTCTCTCTCTCTCTCTCTCTCTCTCTCTCTCTCTCTCTCTCTCTCTCTCTCTCTCTCTCTCTCTCTCTCTCTCTCTCTCTCTCTCTCTCTCTCCATTAAAGGGGTACCGGCTAAGGGGAAAAAATTAAGTATAAAAAAAAATCCCGCTTGTCGCCAGACCCTGTAAAGAAGACAGTAGGAGAAATAAAGATATGGGGGGGCAGTTCAATTTAGTATAAGAGGTGTCTTGACACTCCTCTTTTGAAAGAGTTTCAGTCATAGGCAAGTGGAAAAACAGACAAAGGAAGAGAGTTCCAGAGTTCACCAGTGTAAGGGATGAAAGAGTGAAGATACTGGTTAACTCTTGCATTAGGTAGATGGACAGAATAAGGATGAGAAGAAATATAAAGTCCTGTGCAACGAGGCCGCGGGAGGGGGGAGGCATGCAGTTAGCAAGTTCAGAAGAGCAGTCAGCATGAAAATAGCGGTAGAAGATAGATAAAGATGCAACATTGCGGCGGTGACTTAAAGAACCAAGACAGTCAGTTAGAGGAGGAGAGTTGATGGGCAGTTGGGAAGATAGGAATAGTGAAATATACTAGAATCTGTGTGTGTGAACCTTTAAATGCAAATAACAAAAAAGGGAAAGAGAAGATGAGGAAGTTCTGAAATGATGTAAATAAGTGTCTGATGTAGATTAGAATAGGGAGTAGGATAGTATTTATTTGAGATATGAATGGCGGGATTGGAAATAATGTGGTAACAGTCCTAACAGATGTAGTGGGAAAACGGGGCGTGTATGGAGTGAAAAAAGATGGTGAGTATCTGGTGGAAAAGTTGTTTTGGAAGGAAGTTAATAAAGAGAGAAGAGGAGGAGTAGGGGTGTCAATGTGAGAATGAAGAGAGAGGATGGAGTGCGTGTAAGTGGTGAAGAGGAGGTGAAAGAAGTATGAAAGAGTCATTTTGAATATTAAATGAATGAAAAGACAGAAAGGAAGAATAGTATCGAACATGGGTATGGAAGCAGGTGGAAAACTTTTGTGCGTGTGTGTGTGTGTGTGTGTGTGTGTGTGTGTGTGTTTGTGTGTGTGTGTGTGTGCAGAAAGGAAGTAAAGAAAGCAATAAACAAAACTTAAGTGTAGTAGAGCTGTAGGTATGGATGGAATAGCTACAGATGTGTTAAAATATGGAGGAAAAAGTGGTGGAATAGATGTGTCAGATATGTGACCTTCCATTAGCGGAGAAGATAAGGTTAAATGTAATGGAGGTGAGGAGTGTGTATGGAGTAGCCTGTTATGGCCTGTGTGAGGAGTGTAATGGTGTACGTCAGTGAAACCTTGGCAGTGAAAGAGGACGATGTTCACAGCTAAAGTGGACAGAGATGAGGATGATTAGATGAGTGTGTAGTGAAGCAATGAACTATTCTTATGGGAAGGAGGCTCATTGATGGTGAATTGAGGGAGAGGATGTGAGTTCAATGTATTAATGTGGTGATGAGTAGAACTGAGGTGGTTTGGGCATGTTGAGAAGATGACAAAGAGTGATTGGGTGAAAAAAGTTAAAGGTCTGAATGTAGTTGATATAATTTTTAGAAGAGAACCAAGAAAAATTGGAATGAAGTGGTTCAAAAGGACCACTGAGCCTTTCAAAATGATGGTGATGATGATAGGCTTTTAGAATAATTGGAATGCATTGATATTCCTCATTAAATAAATTAGGAGTGACCCCATTGTTGCTGCCTCTTGCCCTCTCATAACGTGGATGCTTGAGTAAGGAGGAGGTAACATCCAGTGTTTTATTTATTCCAGAGGTATGAGTGTGACCTGTGTGAGGAGGTGTTTGACCGCCTCAAGCGCCTCATGTCTCACCGCAAGAAACACCACCGTGCCAGCCTCTCCTGCAAGATGTGCACCAGCAAATTCACACATTATGCTTCCTACAGGATTCACATGCGTGTTCACAAAGGTGAGAAGCCCTATGTGTGCCAGGAGTGTGGTGCCGCCTTCGTCCAGAGTGGTCACCTCAACATCCACAAGCGCACCCACACAGGGGAAAAACCATACACGTGTGATATCTGCAACAGCCACTTCAAGCAGATCTCCCACCTCAAGACTCATGTTCGGACCCACACCCGGGTGAAGCCCTACCAGTGTGACCAGTGTGAGGCGTCCTTCACCCAGAACAGTAGCCTCAAGCGGCACCGGCGATCCCACACGGGGGAGAAGCCCTACAAGTGTGCCTTCTGTGACATGACCTTTGTGGTGAAGAGCAACATGCAGCGCCACCTGTACACCCACACGGGGGAGAAGCCTTACCAGTGTGACCTGTGTCCAGCCTCCTTTGGCCAGGCCATTGACCTCAAACGACACAAGATCAGTCACACGGGCATCAAGCCCTTCCGCTGTGACCGCTGTGATGCCGCCTTCAGTCGCAAAAATAATCTTAAGTGGCATCAAATGACACACTCTGGTCACACTCCCTTCAGGTGTGATGTGTGCCAGGTGGGTTTTTCCTCTCCTGGTGATCTCAAGGTTCACAAGCGAGCACACGCCCCTCCCAAGCCCTTCCGCTGTGACTCGTGCCCAGCTTCCTTCCAGCAGGTGGGCTCGTTGGCACGCCACAAAATGATCCACACGGGTGAGCGGCCGCTGCGCCGCCGGCCGGAGCATCGGCCCGGCTCATTCAAGGAGACGGGGGTGAAGCCATACTCCTGTGAGGTGTGTGGTGCTGCATTCTGTGAGAAGAGGAACTTGAAGCGGCACATCATTTCTCTCCACGAGGATGTGCGGCTGGCAGGGGGCAGCCGGCCCAAGGATGAAGATGAAGGGGATGTGGAGGGGCTGGTTAAATTACAACAGATTCCCCTCTCAGCCAAGAGGAGAGAACAGGATCAGGTGAGCTACACGTTGGCTCCACAAACACCACTGGTGTTGGCACAGACCCAGGACATGGTGCAGCAGGTTGTGCATCAAGAGGAGCCTCAACAAGAAGTTCCCCAGCAGGCCCTCACCCTGCAACAGGTGGTCCTACAGCAACCCCTCACGGCTGAGGATGTCCTAGCTGGGACCTCCCCAGCTCCCCAGACTATTACTACACAAATGCCCCAGCTAGTGTTGGCCCAAGGGCCTGGCCAACCACCTCGCCCTGCCCGGCCAGCCACCACCTGTCAGAACCATCATGCCCATGTGCTCACCTTCATGGAGGGCAGCTGCAACCAGTGGCAGACATGGTGCTTCTGTGACCCCCCAACCCCAGGTGAAGCTGCACCACCCCCTGCCCCAACCTTGAGTACCATCCCTGCACCTGCTGGCACCATAATAGCTGCAGCACCACCTCCTGCCCCCTCCCCACCACCTCCAACTGTGGCACTGACCACTGCACCGTGTGCCACTCTGGAGCACCTGGAGGGCCAGATCATTCCTGCACAAATTCAGGTACAAATCCCCGTGAGTGGTGGGCAGGAGGTGGTGCGGGGCTGGCTGGGGGGCTGGGCCAAGTGTTAACCACAGTCCTCTTAGAACCCTCAGAATTATTTTGTTAGTTAATATGTGCAAGTTTTACTATTTTTTTTCCCAGAGTTTAGACATTACTTAGCATTGCAAGTGTTACAGCGAGTGTTGTGTGAGGCCAGCGTAGATTCTTTGCAGCAATGTTATTGTCCTGTGTTGTCTAGTGATACATGAAGCTTTAAGGCTGTGGCATGGCAACGGAGGAAAGTAGTCATCAGGAAATTATGCTGGTGTGCCAAGAGTAACTTAAGATAATAAATGTTAATAGATTTGTTGAGTAAAGTTGTTGCTTTTATAGTCAGTGAATTTTATATTCTAAATTTTATAAGTTTATGTCATTTAAGTACTGTAGCATAAAGTGATTTATAAGTAGCATAGTAATATAAAGTAATTTTTTAAGTTTACATTCCTTGCCAGTAATATAATTTTCACATTCCGGTAAGAACAGTGGCCACCTGAGGTGATGAGCTCAGCACCACCACCACCACCTTCCTTTCTTTCCGTTGTGGCAGCACTCAGCTGAGTTGCATCACCAATGATATATAGCAGTGGGATAATATTTCAAAGTTAACCAGTATTCCTTACAGAAATGGGGTTAAAAATCATTGTAACATGACTGTTTATTAATCATATTTGGTGTGTGTTCACACATTCAATCAGATAACCAGAGTTTGTTTTCAAAAGTAGATATGCAATCATGAAAATTTCATCTCCATTATTCACTATTACTCAGCTGAGTGAGGTGCTGAGCTAAACCACTGCACCAAAGACGGGCAATGGTAAACATTAAGGAAAATGTGCATTTTGTGTCAACATTGTAGTACTGTAGTACCTGAATGTTTAGTCAACATGTTGATGAGTTGAATTTTAGTCATTCATATGTTATCTGACCCTCAGCTATGAGACTGATCTGTGCAATTAAGACAAGATTTAAACACACACACACACACACACACACACACACACACACACACACACACATACATATGTACACACCACTCCTGTGATGGACTTCACCCATCACCCGGCAAGGTGTGGGTTTGAACCCTGCTCAGGTTTTCACTGACAGGGAGTAGTTACTGTCCCCCTTGAGCAAGGGGATGGGTGTGTGGTGTGTGAAAGGTCACAGCCTTACTCATAGATCTGTTGTCTCTATGAGCTCTGAGCTCTTTCGTGGAGGGTAATGGCTGACAATCACGAGTCCAGCGCATGATCCTCCAGACCATGGTGAATTACACACACATTATTTTTCTGTCTCTGCCACATAATACATGGATACTCTTCGTTTCCTGAGCTCATCTGACTTTACAATATCAAAGATAATTACAGTCCTATTTTGGCTTTACCAACTGTATTTGATTTTTCAGTTTGAGTTCAGAAAATATTCAGACATTAGAGTATTCACATTTTAGCATTACCTTTATGGGTATTAATCTACAGTTATATGCCATTTCAGGCAGGAATTGGGTACATTCATACCTAATAAGTTCAGTAATTGCTCAATTGGACTCCTCATTCAATCACATTGGTGTGAAACTTTGCATAAACCACGTTATTTGAGTGACTGGACTCATTGGGTGTGAATGTACCCACGTACCCTGAAGGAGAAGTAAGAAAGTTAAGAAAATATTTATGAATCATGTTTCTATTTAGTCTTCCAAGTCAGTGAGTGATGGAGAGTACAAAGTGGTCTGAAATGAGTAATGATGAGTTCACTTGAAAATGTACCAAGCAAAAGAAGAATGCAGTCCCTGAATGGATTTGTAAATCATTTCAGAGCCAAACCATTGTTCTAAAATATACCAAGTAAGGTACTAAACAAAAATGTATTCTTATAACACAACTCTACAAATATCCTGTTTTATGACTCAGTGTACCAAGTACCATATTGAACATTAATCTGCAATAATGAAAAAATGAAAACTTCAGTTGAATACATTCTATAAAATTGGTTAATTCATATCATTGCAACAGTAATGTATAAGTGTTGTGAGAGTCACTATGGATAAAAATGTAAATGGAAAGTGGTAACAACATTTTCTTATACTACTTTCCATGGTTTGATCCACACACTAAAGATGCGGGAGTGACTAAATCTATGTCATTATCAATTATTGAAAAGTAAGATATATAGAGTAGAGATAAGAATAAAGCAATTATGAGATGGGATGTCCATCTTTAGATGTTTGTACGAGTTCTTGCAGGACACACTGAACCAATCTTAGACCCCAGACTGAATCATGCACTAATAATACTTAAGAAAGTGCAGCACAAATAACACTCAGCACTTTATACTGACGGTATTGTAGAGTGTTTGTTGCACCACATGTGTTGAGATGTGTACCACTGGGGCTCTATCAAAGAGACCAAACATATTACAAAAGTGTTGTTACTTTAAGCTTCACTGTTTGGTGAGGGAGTAGGACACATTATCATGGCACAAGACAAACATGTGATGCAGATGATGATTCACTCACTAACACCTAACATTCTACACTTATGTGAATGGTGGGGCGGGTATTTTGGTGATGGTTGTAAACTTGTAACTGTACAATTGGCTTGGAGCTGTGCACAGGAACAGAAATGTGAGATCAGATCCACAATGGTGAGGAACCCAGTATTTTTTAAAACCATTCAGGGATGCAACTTGACACACCCACCTTTATCTAGGTCCTGGTTAATGGTTGAGGTTAGATAGCAAGTGAAGGACTTTGCTTTGTTGTTCTTTGATGACCAAGTCTGACTGGTCAGTTTTGGTTTTAATATATTATGCATGTGTTCATATACTTTAAAGATGTGTACAAATGAAATA
Source organism: Cancer borealis (assembly GCA_036785275.1). Lineage (NCBI taxonomy): Eukaryota > Metazoa > Arthropoda > Malacostraca > Decapoda > Cancridae > Cancer > Cancer borealis. The sequence continues at coordinate 35,230 of JAXIVD010001698.1, forward strand.
TGTGTGCATGTGTGTTATCCTAAGATTGTTTAAAAATCTTACAAGTCATTAATTACCTAAGTATTTATATCAATATTATTTGTTGTCTTCTTCATCTTTCATTGTTACTCTTTTACTTTTTAATGATCTCTTTATCTGAGTACACAATTGTGAAGTATGTTTTGTCTTTTGTTTCCTTGTCAATCACTCCCCAGCTAGTGTGTGTTAGGACAGACAGCTGGTGCACTATTCCTCCCACCCATTCACCAAGCTGGGGAAGAGGTTAAGTGGTATTTCAGAATATCACAAACAATCTCCATCCATCCATCCATAAGGTTTACATTACATCAGAATGTTAACACAGGAGCATCTCATTCTGTAACCTTCCTATAGACGACAGTGACTATGGCTTGTATATTCCAGACTCACTTTCAATGGTCATTGTTTAGAAAATGAGCACACACTATACTATCCATTGTCCATCAGTGGTAGATGTGATTTATGTATTGGTTTTATACACTAGTTGCCACCACCACCATCACCACCTTTACTATGATCCAACTCATATATTCCTTATGCCTCAGGTGAACATATCCTGACCTTTATATCAGCTGTCTCACTGTGACAGCGTGTGGTTACTTCAAGGCCAAACATTACACTTCTTTTTTTCCAAGAATGAATGTTACTGCCAATCCAAAATATATCTTGCAGAGACAAGATTTAAAATCATCCGGCCAAATTTTTTTTTCTCTTTTTGTTTTGTTTAATCACAAAATCATTTGAAATATATCAACTGTAATTGTAGTGTGTGAATTCTGTCTCCTGGTATGTTATGACTATAATCCAGATTTAACTGCAAGGGGAGAATGATAAACTGAAGTGTTGAAAGTATTAGAGCCAGTGAGTCAAATAATGGCAGCTACTATGTGACTGGCGACCATCTTAGAAGTCAAATTGATTGAATCTACCTCCTGGACGATGTTCAGTGTAAGTTTGTCTCCCCGCAGTATTTCTGAATTATAAAAGTAAGAAATTGTAGCAGTAGTAATGAATCATAAGTCCGCCACCTTAACCAATTTGAGGATTTTGTATCTCTTAATAAATAACGGTCAAATTAATTATCAGGGATGGAATAATTGTTCCTCCTGTTTAGTGATAGTGTGCACCCTAGTCCTTATTAGAATGAGATTAGACTTGTTTGATGTGGTCCCTAGTCACACTGCTTTGTACATACCCAGTGATAGAGATAACAGGTATTTTATGTATATCAAAACTGTTCACTATATGGTTGTATTTGCATCAGTATAACCAAGGAACTGTTGGGTAAATGCCTATGCACTGTGATATTTTCAGCATATACAGTAATGATGCTTCCTGCTTGAATATTGAAAGATATGTTGCTTAGGAAAGCTTAGTTTTTTTTATGAAAAGAACCTTGAGGTAAGCCTCGAGGGTCCTGTTGAGTGTGAGCTGTAGTGCTGGTGTCCCTGACCAAAGATGAAACGTTAATTGAATGTAGTTACTGTGACTGTGTTTAGCATCTTGCCTCGGCAACATGCTCCCTTTAGGTCAAGTTGTAAAGGTAAGTAACGACTATCCTCCAAGTGAGCAAACACTCTTGGTGGCCAAGAAAAATAAAGTGTGGTCCAACACACACACTATTCTGTAACTTGCTTTTTCTTTTCCTTCTGAGTTGTACATGATGGTTGAAGGCAGGTTTGAGGGTTCAGAACATTATGTACTGTTAATGAAAACTACTTTCTTGTGCAGGAACACTACCTTGAGGTGAGAGAGTGAATTAATAGGAATAAAGTAAGTGCTAGATATCAAAGGTCATATGGCGCTATGTTAAGCTAAAAGTCAAACGGCAGAGCAAAGAGATAATAACATGGCAAAGAATGGTTAGTTATAGCGAAATGGTTAGATGATATGGAGGATGTGGATTTATCAAGGAATGGCAAAAACCAGAGCCATAATGCGATTAAAAGCTATCGGTAAAAACAGCAGTGCAATTGGCAGAAGTAGAAAAAAAGGGATCCTAAGATGTAAGTGTGTATCAGACTTGGAAGAACATCGATAGAGAGTAGACAGCAGAGGCTATTTCTGTGGGAGTGGAGATCACAAATATTCCAGTGGAGAAATGACATTGTAGAATAATGACAAAAAAAATTAAGTTGTAATGATAGAAATACGAGAACGGGTTATAAGGGGCAGAGGAAGGTATGGAAGTAAGGGCAACATCTGGTTAAGAGGAGCCTTGGGGAAAGGATGAATTATATAATGGATTTACAAGTGCATCCAGGAGGTAAAGGATAATCAAGAAGAGATTTTATGATAGATGTAGTTAAAGGAGCAGGAGGGGAAAAGGGGGAGGAGGTAGGGAAGTGGAGGGAATGTCACGAGATGCTATATGAACTGCTGGAAAACAGAGGGTGTTATATGAAGTTGAATGTGATGAGATAGAAGATGGGGAAGGAAGTGAGACAACAATGAAAGGTTTGCAATAAAGGCTTTAATCTCAGAGATGATTTTACTAGGAAGAGGAAAAAAGACAGAGTAAAATTTTTCTTGGCAGGAGGTAGCATGAAAGAAATTTTGGTGATTAAGGATGAAATAGGATCAGTAGACTGTTTTGGAGGGAAGCACAGGAGTGATACTTGCTCTTTTGTGTACAAATACAACGTGGGAGGTGAGCAAAGTTTGAAGTTGAAGGAGTACAGGTTGAGGTGTCAGGGTTTAGTAAAGAAAAAATTATTAGTTACTGACACTGAAGGAACTACAGGAGTGGTGATAGAAGTGGAAGGTGAAGAAGCAAGAGATGGGGATGAAGAGAGTGTAATAGCAGTGGAAGAGATAATTGTGCTACATGAAGGAACAAGAGGAGTGGGAGAGGAAGAGGTATGAGTGGAGGAAGGAGGATGGGATGTAATAGATAGAAAGATAGTGCTAGCCGTGGTCTGAGGGGTGTTAATAGAGATGCGCTAAGAGAGGAACCTGTTGGAAGCCATTGAGACGAGCTTCTTGCCTAGCTTCTTTAAGTGTTAGTCCACGTTTGAAGCGGTGGGCAGCAACCTCTAATTCAAATTTATAGACGGGACAGCCTCGAAAGAATACATTATGTTTTTGAATGCAGTTTGCAAAGATGCGTTTTGTTGAAGGGCAGTTTGTATGGGTATGGCCAGGTGAGGCACAGAAAGGGCAACGAGAGGTAGATCTACAGTATCTTCCTGAATGTTTGAATCTCCAGCAGCAATTTTGGCCCTGACAGGATGCAGGAATGTAAGGTTTAACCTTACAGAAGACCCCGCTTATGTATACACTGTTTGGAAGATCTTGACTTTTGAATGTAATTTTTGCAATATTTGTTGGGTACTTGCAGCGGCCATAAGGGTTAACAGTAAAGTAGGACACATTAGCAATATCATGCTCGTCTGGAATCAGTTCAAAGAGGTCAGTAGAACAGTAAATACATTTAAAAAAATTTTAAATACTGCTTGTCGCCACAACCTGAACAGAGGACAGTAGGTGAAATAGAGGCAAGGGGTGGAGGTTCAAGTTAGAATGGAAGGGTTGAAGGCAGGGTCTCATGTTGAAGTAACAGTCTCTCAGTATCTCTTTGAAAACACATAGGACATGGGTGTTCTAAACAAGTCACTCATCTAATTGTCCAATTTGAAACATAACATTTTCTATCTTAGAAAATAACTTTTGAAGAACATAAGAAACAAAAGCTTCAACCAAGCAACACATGTTCACTAACTAAAGAACACCAGAAAGCAGCAATCCATCACACAGGCACCAATACCACCACCATAACCAATGCCATGTTTAATCCTACCATATCCAGACCCATGTCCCTTTGCCCTACTCTATCACTCTTACAACTCCTCTGCTTTACTATCCTGACAGTAAGAATATTCTGTTATCCTCAGAGTGAATCACAACGACTGGAACACCCACGTGAGTACCATAAAAGATATGTAAAACAGTATATGGTTCCTGTAGTGATAAATGTGACCAACCAGGTAATTATATTTCATCATTTAGATAATTTACTGTCTACAGTAATGTGGTTCATAGAACTACCTACAAAATTACCTATGAGTTTCAGTCCGTGCCATGACAGATAATGTATGCTCAGGGGTTATCATTTAGCTACAGGTTGTTTAATGAATGAGTAACTCGGCAAACAAGGTAAAGTACGATGTGGTCAGTTAGAAGTAGCACTCATTCCTGTATCTTCTGAAGGAGTCTTGACCCACTACAAACCCAAAAGTTAAAGAGACACAAATGCACCTTACCTCTTAAAATAACTGAGTTCAGAGTTAGTCCAGCAACAGTCAGATTCATTCAGCTCATCTAGCCAAGTCAGAATATGGAGAGAAGGAATGGTTTGGATCAACAAAATTGTGACACATTTCCTTGAAAGATCTGCATCCATCCATTTAAAATTACACTTGGGTTTCCTCATAAGATGATTGGAGTGAATTGGAGTGAGTGAAAAGGCATCCATCCACTAAGCAGAAACTGTTCAAGTCAAAAGAAAGAAAGAAGTACGTACTGTATAAATCCATATCATACGACTCAATATATCGTATATTGTTTTTGTGCAAATATTAAAAGCTGTACCGCAAAAATATTGACATGTATAACTCTTTATTATTCATTTGCATTACACGTACGTATTACTCTGAACCTGAAGACAAAAGTGCACAACCAACAATACAAAAATAAGCTGCTTCACTGTATTCATATAAACTAGATCAACTGCACCCGGGAACACAACTCTGTGACCTAGGGAGGGAACACCACTCTCTGACTCAGCATTTATGATTAAAAACGTACATATACTGTATTCAATCAAACATCAACTTAATTTAATCTGAAGTTACCACAGTGGTGAGCTGAACACTATATTAGACCAAGAGTGTAGCTTGCAACACCTTACCCCAACAGAAGTGAGACAGGCCTTGGTTTTTCCTTGAACAAAGTCATATAGTAGAACATCATAGTATAATGGACAGCATGAAGAGTTATAAACCTTTAAAATATTGAAGCTTACACTGGCCTGAGATAGTCATTGATATGCTGCACACTCACCTACATTATTAAACTGACTCATGTACATCACTGTTTAACTTGGGCATAAACAAGTAAATAAACACATACATGCACGTCCACATGCATGAGTGAGGAGTTAATGTGAATAAAGTAAGTGCCAGACATCAAAGGTCATATGACACTATGTTGAGCTAAAAGATGGCAGAGCAAAGAGATAATAGCAAGGTAAAGTATAAGGATGGAAAGAACAGTTAGTTATAGTGAAATTATTAGACCAAATATAGGATGCGGGTTTATCAAAGAACAGCAAAATCAAAATCATAATGGGACTAAGAGCCATCAGTAAAAACAACAGTGCGATAAGCATGAGTAGAAAAGCATTCAAGAGTGAGGGAAAGGTCACAGGGTCGGGGATGAACTTCTGTTGGAACTAGAGGATGGAAAGCGAGTTAGACTTCAATGAAAGATTTTGCAGTAAAGGCTTCAATGTCAGAGATGGTCTCACTAGGGAAGGAGAGAAGACAGTGGGAGTTTAAGTTTTCTTGGCAGGAGGCTGTAGGGAAGTAGTTTGCATGAACACACATGAAATTGTTAGTTTCCCTGAAAATTTTGAGCTGTAGTAGATTTAGGTATATAATTATATTCAAAAACTTAATATGACCCTCCAGTAGTTTTTATTTCTACTTAAACGAATCTTTCATACTTAAAACATCTGCCTATTCTGTTTGTGTTGCAACAAGACGATGCAGTAATCATTAACCTGTAAATGTTACCACAATCATCAGTGCACATAATGATTAATTGTGAAGTCACTGCTGAGGTGTGTGATGAGGTACAATCTTTACATACTTCATTCACACAATCACCTACATCCTCGGAATCTAGTAGTCGTATGAACACCACTACTACTACTACTACCATCATTCCTATTTTCATTACCACCACTTATTAAAAATGTAAGGCAAGGAATGGAGATTACTTGGACAGATTTTATTACAAGTATGTACACGCATGTATGAGGTGTACTGGCCACTCTTACAAATAAATACATACAGCATAATCCACTCACAGGACAATGATGAATGTGTATTTGGTCTGTCAACGTAAATCTGCCTTATTCAAAGCACCTGCTATGAGCTGCAGACTGTCCAAATGATGTCAGTGTGAAGCAAACCTGCAACACTGGAAGTGACAGTCTTGGCAATGCAAGGAAGGCATCATCCTGGGAAGAGCACCATTTAAGTTTTAAGTGGTGAGCACAGTCACCAAATTATGGCCACAAACTATTCCAAACACAATGCAAGCCTGTGACAAGGGAAACTTTCTTAATAGGAGTACATAATGTCATGTTGTGTCATCAATCAATGGGTGTTCTCAATTTTTTCTGTTTCTGGTTTTAGGTGACCTTTGCCAAACTGTGTATTAACATCTCTGTCCCCATTCCCTTCACTTTTATTAAAAAAGAGAACTAAGTGCATAATTCTCTTATTTGCACATGAAGTTATGAGATAATGTTCAGCTATAGAAGAAATTTGAAAATAATCAAATAAGTTGTTTTATAAAATCTTAATCCTGACTATCAGCAACTCCCAATTCATCAAACCATTACTGGTTGATCTGGGAAGGAGAGAGAGGCCCTAACCAACAAATTATAAGGTAGCAAAATAAGTAAAAATACATGTAAATAATATATAGAAAACTTACCTATGAAAATATTCAAGTCCTTTAAGAGAATGTATTGATGAGTATTAGCTGCCGCCACAGTACAGTAACAAGGTGTCAGCTGCCAGAGTAGTCACCCATCACCAACACACAGGTCTCAATGCAATAAACTTGTTGAGTACTCCACTGCAAATATAAAGTCTCAGCAAGGGTAAAAAAATAAGTAGAGATGTCTGCAAAAATATGTTGTCAATCATGTTTGCTATTATTAAAGTACAACTGATGTCTAGCAGCAACACCTCATCTCTGGACACTTCCATCCCAAGCCTTCAGCCTCCCCCTTCACCACCACTGTTGCTACAACCATCCACAAACCTGATGGCCTCAGTTTCACTTATTTTATGAAACATTTCATGAGTGAGCATCAAGAAATATAGATTTGTTCAGTGAGTGAAATCAACATCTGGAAATCATTTCCAACCTCAACAACCATTGAATTAGTGCCACTTAGCAATTTTTTTCTTTTAATGTCCTGAATTTGTGGCGCCGGTAGACTTAAGGCGTTTACATTGGTGCCATTCTGACGCGATGACAAGCAAGTCTGAGCGGTTTTTCTCGTGGTGACTTGCAGATCTTTGCAAACACACTCAAGGCATGAATTTCTCCGTCTGCCCTATGACTTTCCAACCAATCAGCGCTCAGCAACATCCAACTTCATCTACCAAAGACACTCAACGGGATATTTTTTGAATAAATCAGAGGAAAGTAAGATGTTTGAGACCATTACAGTGGTTTTGATACATAAGATTTATATTATATGTTGCTTTTGGAGAGAGAGAGAGAGAGAGAGAGGGGGAGAGAGAGAGAGAGAGAGAGAGAGAGAGAGAGAGAGAGAGAGAGAGAGAGAGAGAGAGAGAGAGAGAGAGAGAGAGAGAGAGAGAGAGAGAGAGAGAGAGAGAGAGAGAGAGAGAGAGAGAGATTTTTTGAATAAATCAGAGGAAAGTAAGATGTTTGAGACCATTACAGTGGTTTTGATACATAAGATTTATATTATATGTTGCTTTTGGAGAGAGAGAGAGAGAGAGAGAGGGGAGAGAGAGAGAGAGAGAGAGAGAGAGAGAGAGAGAGAGAGAGAGAGAGAGAGAGAGAGAGAGAGAGAGAGAGAGAGAGAGAGAGAGAGAGAGAGAGAGAGAGAGAGAGAGAGAGAGAGAGAGAGAGAGAGAAAAAAAAAAAAAATAAATAAATAAATAAATAAATAAAAAAAAAAAAAAAAAAATTTCATGATTGAAATGTACTAGGGAATTTGCAGTAAATAGACATAACCTTGGGGAGGAGGGCGGGGCATGTATGGTTTCATATCAGGATATATTTTCGAATAAATTCCAGGTGTTATTAGATAAGAATAACTTTTTTCTTATATCATTAACCGTTGGCGCCAGTAGGCATATTGAGGCACAGATGGACTTGTCTCGCCTGTTATTTGGCGTAGGTTTTTTCAGATTTTTTATAATGACGCCTCAAATGTTTACATTCTCTCTTGAATATGTTGAGAACGTGCAAGGCTAATTGCTACTACAGCCTCAGATGCATATAACATTGTAAGTCCCATCTGAGGACAGTATGGCAGCAATTCGGGTAGTGTTTGGCCACTCAGCGGTGATATCAAAGAATGAAAAGTGGTCAGCAAATAATGGGGATTCAAACTCGGGACCCTAGACCAGAGCGCTAGACCACTGTACCACCGCCTTCCAATGCATAGAATATAATGATATATATTACTGTATTTATTTAATAGTAAAAGAAGACAAGGCAAATGCTGTTATTGGATATTTAGAAAGGATAAATATGATGCATTATCGTACATAACAATCATGTTATGTCATGTTTGGCTTGGTAGATTAACCTCGATATATGGATATATCGATGTATACATATAGAAAAAAATATAGCAGCTTTTATACACTATAAACACCATTATAATTTAATAACATCATTATTACGTGTGAATTAGGATGTGAAAATATAGTAGAAGCAATGAAATAAATAAATAATAATGCTTTATCGAGGTAAGAGGAAATGAGCTTTGCCCCAAGAGGCTATAACTCCACCCATTCAAGAGGCTGTAGCTCCGCCCTCACGTTCGTCTTTTGTTGAGGAAGCGCATTAAAATATCATATAAGAATAATTAAATAAACTTAGCATTAGGTTAGCCACGGAGAGTTATAGAGTTAGGTTAAGAATGAGTATTGATAAAAGGGAACAAGAGCAGGCAGGAGACAAGATACTGCTAGCCAGCAGTGCATCAAGGACTGGTGAGGACTGGCAGTGAATGTGTTGTCTCTGCTGCTGCTGCAAGCTAATGATCTCGCACATGCGCACCTCCCTCTATCCAAACAGGACGCCTCAACGTGTTCATTAAGGACATCAGTAGTTTTGGCCACTGATGTAAACGCCTTTAATGGAGGCCTTAGATGATCAGCCTCCGCCCGTTAGTAGCACGGGTTATATTTTTTAATGACGCCTCGTTTCTTATTGAGAGGCTCATGCTGCCAGCAGAAGCTCCTTGTGCATATAACTTTGCAGTCCCGTCAAGGATAGTGTTATGGTAGCATGTAGGTGATCTTTGACCACTTGGCAGTTTTTCAAAATAAGAGTGGCCAGCACGTGCTGGAGCTGGAACACTAGCCACTAGGCCACCGCCTCCCCATATTGAAGAACTATCTCTACAACCTGTAATCATCCGTCCTCACTGAGTGCCACATTCTTACTATACACACGCCGTCACAACTCAGGCTAAAGGAACCCAAAATACTTAATCCATAAACAATAAAACTGATTAATTAATGCTGAAAGTACCTTATGTCTTCATAATGGCAAGACTGATGCTTCACTATTCACCTCCGTCCGGCTACAACACTCAGCCACTCTGGCCTCAGCAATGCCTTTCAGCCCCTCAGGCCTCGGCACTGTCATGTCACTCAATCCCTTTGGCCTTGGCACTTCACCATGTCATTCAGTACTTATAACCTCAGCACTCAGCCAGGTCACATTACAAGAAAAGTTTTTCATATTGACACAATAAATAAACACTGGACACATCATTGCCTGAGTCATTCAAAACACTTTTTTTGGCCGTCACTTATCAATACACAAACCACAACTTTTGGCACTTGCATGCACGGTACATTATATTAACTTTAGTCCAATGTTTTTACCACAACTTTGGCAAGTGTTTGTACGACACATTGGTTATAAATAAAACAAGAAGTAATAAATATCAGGATATCACCGTGAGATTTGGAATGACTTGAGAATCTTTGTTTCTCCATCACCTTGTCCTTGCCATCATAGTGAACTAGTAATTTTCCACTCCATCAATTTCTATACCATCCACCATGCCACATCAAACCTAACCTAACACTCAAACCTTGACACTTCATGTCTCAACGCCACAACTTCACTGCATCATTATTCTTATTTCACTGTATTATTCGTCCTTACACAAACACAAGAAGCACAGGTGTTCATGATGTATTTAAGATGCAGTTAACAGATGTGGACATCTATTTACTCCAGTTTGAAACCCACTGAGTATGGCTGGTGGTTGGCTGAGTTTCACTAAAGGGAAATTGCAGCTGTATTTGAGTTGGCATGGTGGGGGCCTTCACTGACATGGTGAACGGTGCTGACTGTGCCTGTGGCTGCTGCTGAGGGGATTGCTGCTGCTGTGGTTGCTGCTGCTGCTGCTGCTGCTGCTGCTGCTGTTGCTGCTGCTGCTGTTGTTGCTGTTGCTGCTGCTGTTGTACCTGCTGCTGATGAGTAGCGGCAGGCAGTGTAGTAGTCACCATGACCTGCTGTGGTTGGTTGTCTGGTATAGCTGGAGACTCACAGAAGCACCAAGATTGCCACTGATTGTTGCCCCCAAAGGTGAGGACATGAGCTGTATGGTTCTGGCAGTTGTTGGCTGGGCGGGCAGCACGGGCAGGCTGGCCTGGCCCCCCAGACAGCATGAGGGTGGGAACCTGGGCCATCTGCTGGGAGGCTGCCTGTGTAGGAGCAGCCTGGCCATACTGGGGAAGGTGGGTGGTATCCTGAGTAGTAATGATTGTGCCAGCTGGCAAGGTTATCTGCTGCTGCTGCTGCTGAGCCTGTTGGACCTGTGGCTGTGGCTGTAACTGTAGCTGTGGTTGTGGTTGTGGCTGTGGTTGTTGTTGTTGTTGTTGTTGTTGTTGTTGTTGTTGTTGTTGTTGTTGTTGTTGTTGTTGTTGTTGCTGCTGTTGTTGTTGTTGTTGCTGTTGAAGTTGATGTGGTTGCTGTTGCTGTTGCTGTTGTTGTTGTTGTTGCTGCTGTTGTTGCTGTTGCTGTTGTTGTTGTTGCTGCTGTGCAGCCTGTACAAAGTGTTCCTGTTTCTGAGTTGGTTCTTCCCCGTGCATCTGCAGACAATGCCTCTTAAGACTGCGGTACTCCCTGAACATTGCATCACACCTCTTGCATGTGTATGGCTTGGCACCCACGTGCTTGTACATATGTCTTTTAAGGGCACTTTTGTCCAAGAAGTCTGCAAAACACTTTTCACACTGGAAGCCTTTTTCTCCTGTATGGGTCATCATGTGCCGCCTGAAGGAGCTGGACTGAGTAAAGTGTTGATTGCACACCTCACACACCAGTGGCTTTACAGAGCCATGGGTCAGCTTGTGTTTCTTGAGGTCCCTTGGGCGAGTGTACTCAGCAAAACATTCATCACACTTGAAAGGTGTTTCCCCGGTGTGGCTGTACTTGTGCCATTTGAGGTTATTCTTGCGGCTGAATGAGGCTTCACAAACATCACACTCAAAGGGCTTGACACCAGTGTGGGCAATTTTGTGCCGCTTGAGGTCAATGGCCTGACCAAAGGAGGCTGGACAAAGGTCACACTTGTATGGCTGTTCCCCTGTGTGGGTGATCATGTGACGGGTCAGATTGTTTTTGACACAGAATGCTGCCTGACAGATGACACACACGTAAGGCTTCTCTCCAGTGTGAATGCGGCTGTGTCTGTTGAGGCTGCTCTTCTGAATGAAGGCAGCATTACACATGGGGCAGATGTAGGGCTTCAGCTGGGTGTGGATCCTTTCATGAGTACGTAGATGGGAGATCTGCTTGAACGACTGTTTGCACACGTCACACTGGTAGGGTTTCTCCCCTGTGTGGGATCGCTTGTGGATATTGAGATGGCTGCTCTGCACAAAGCGAGCCCCACACTCATTGCAGCCATAGGGCTTTTCTCCACTGTGCAGCCGCATGTGCAGGCGGTAACTGTTGATGTGTGTGAATTGTGAGTTGCAGTGAGTGCAGGACAGAGCCTCTTGGTGCGCAAATTGGCGGTGTTTCATCAGTTTGTTCATTCGTGAAAATACCACATGGCACTGATCACATTCATACTTCTGAAAACATAATCAATTATTAGTCCATCTGTCTGCAGTCCAAGTAAAAATTTAATTACATTCACCATCCTAACTGGTTTTTGTTTTGTGAAGGCAAGGCAAACCATTGAAGACCAAAAGCACCTCGCCCTAAATAACAGCCAAAGAACAGTTAGAATGAATGTCACCAAAGTGACTCTAGAACACATAGTAATGGTTGAGGGTTAAGGACACATGGCCACAAGACACACATATAACAAATGTAATTATATGTCAAGCATGCAATGGGTCCCAAGATTTATGGATTGGAATATTAATATAAGTTTTATGACAAATCATAAAAAACATGAAAAACGAAAAGGTATAATGATTACTATTATTACAACAACTGCCATTGTTCTTATTTTAATATAATGATTGTTAATACATTGGCCACTCAATGGAACACCAGTGCAAATATCCTTGCACAGCAGCGTGGTGAAGACCAACACAACTTTAAACATGCACTGAATCATTATCATCACTATTATTGTTATTATTGGCAGATTTAGAGGAAAATTGTGACAGCATCTGGAAGAGTTCAGACGAGTGTGTATGAGGAGAGTGAGTGAATGAGAATAATGAAGTGCAGAAGGTAAGGTGGGTTGGGTTGGTGGTAGAAAGGTGAATGTTACACTCAATGGTGAACTGCCTGAAGAGATGGAAGGTTTCAAACATTTAGGGTCAAAGATTACTGCAGGTGAAGGAATGGAGACAGGTAAGGTCTAGGATTAGTAATGTAGGAAAGGTGTTGAAAGGAATGAAGTTGTGGATCATTGGGAATGAATGTCAAGATAATGTTATATAAAGGAGTAATTGTGACAACTGCACTATATGGGGTTGAAACAACACCAAGGATTCAATAATAAAGGAGAGGACAGTAAATTATTCCTTATCTCCTAATAATTTCCTATCAATGAGTTTCCTGAAGTTATCAATCTCTTCATAAAAGACATATTAAACAAACTGTGCACATAACGCAGCAGCAACAGAGATTTTATCCATCTCCAAAACATGTGGGGTAAATGTTTATAATTTTCATTTACACATATACTGTCAATATACTTGGGCGGCTCTCATATTGTCCCATTACTCACTTACATTCTCATCTGGCCTACAGTCATAACTCTGGTGTACAGATACAAATCCTCCCAATGAAAGTAGGTGCAGAGTCTCACCTCAGTCTGGTCATCAAGGTGTACCTTGGAGTGGTACTTAAGTTGGGTGTCTCGGGCAAACCTTGCTGGGCATTGCTCACACTGATAGATCTTGTTCAGCTTCCTTGGGGTGAAGGTGAGCCGCCTCTTCCTCCTCTTCCTTCCTCGCTGCACTTTCTTCCCTTTTTCTTGTTTGATAGAAATCTCCCCTCCAACTTCTTCTTCCTCCTCTTCTTCCTCTTCCTCCTCCTCCTCATCAACAGCAACATTTTCTGGGACAGGCTCCAGCCCTGCCTCCTCAGCCTGTCAAATAGTTGAACCTTATGATGGCACCACTATATACTAACAAAAATATCTGGAACTAATTAGGGGAAAGGCAAAACTAGTCTACACTAAATACTTATTCACATCAGAAAGGTCTTAAATGAGACACACATGACCTTGCTTCAGCAGACAGTCAAAATAATAACATTCTACTACCTATCTCCACCCAAGCTACTAAGTCAGAGAGAGAGAGAGAGAGGAGAGAGAGAGAGAGAGAGAGAGAGAGAGAGAGAGAGAGAGAGAGAGAGAGAGAGAGAGAGAGAGAGAGAGAGAGAGAGAGAGAGAGAGAGAGAGAGAGAGAGAGAGAGAGAGAGAGAGAGAGAGAGAGAGAGAGGGGGGGGGGGGCATCACACTACTACTTATGTTTATTACAATATAACCTTAGTAATGAGGTTAATAATCACAACACAATGAAACACAAACTGCTACGCCAGATAGCAAGGTAACAGAACTAGAGAATGGCAACTACCAGCCCCTCGGTGTGTTCTACAGGACCCACTGAGGTGCCTGGTGTAGCATGGCAACATGGTATTGGTATTACAGTGGGAGTCACATATACTTCACAGAGCTACTTACCAATAATTGAAAGGGATACTAACATACTTTTTGATGATACTGATCTGTATATTGTTTTTATGCTTTGCTGAATAATGATAATCGTAATTATATCCTAAACATTTCAAGATAGTCCATTAGATCTTTATAATGTGCTTTAACCCTTAGCTCTACTTAATTGCCACATGACCAAGCCTCAATGGCAAGGTCTGCCAATCGTGAGGCAACACTTGCCATCCTACTACTACAGGCACACCACCACCTTACTGGCTCCTTTGGTTCTAAGGCTTTGCTACATTAATAATGTTATCACACCATCCTAACAATACACTCACATGTCACCACACTCCAATTTCTTTTAACATTTCAAGTTTCTTGCATCAATTTGAGTTAGTGTTTATGTTTGACACCACCACTGACACCTGAATCTCCCTTAGAAGCCATAGCAATGTGTATCATATCATATCTGTAATCATTGTTAACTAGTTTTAAGATATTCATTGTTTTAGCTAAGAGAGAGAGAGTGTATGCGGGTAAGGAATTTTCCTATAATTCACATTCCGGTTAAGGCGTCAGGTCAAAGCCGGACCCTATCACACAGCTCTGTTCCCGTGACGTCATTCTCCCGGGTCAGTCCCGACCAATCATAGGCGCGTAGTCCACCTGGAGTCGACCCTTCCTGACCGCAGCTGAGCCCACACCACCACCACTTCTCACCCTCACTCTCAGCCTGGCGACTACATCAACCAGTCGCTCATCTCTCAGCTCGCTACCATCATCAACGTTTCGTCATCTCTCTCAAGGCAGGCAAAGGTCATAGTCACTGTATATCCTGTATCTACTCAAGTCGTGTTGTGTCAATATATCATCTATATCAAGCCGTGTGTGTTTCAACAAGACCTCCATCATCCACGCTACCCCTCTACCTCCACTCTTCCAAGCCACGCGGTGACCGGCTACCGGGTACCAAAAATAATCACCGATACAATTGGTGTGCAACGGTGGTATTCATCCTTCCAAGCGACGAATTATCAAGCTTCATCTTCCTCCGTCGTCTCTACACTCACCACGTGCATCGTTCTGCCCTTGCCTCGCCCACCTCGTGTTCTCCTCTACGCCCTGCAGTCGCTTCCTTCGTCGCCCTTCTGCAGTAGCATCTGTTCCGAGTGAGTACAAGCCTCCTCGCCCTGCTGTTCAAGACGCCCATCACCTCTACCTCCATTTTGTTCGCGGCGCGCCATCTTCGCTGCCCACGCATCACCTCAAGACGCCCATCGCCCTTCACCACGTGTCCCTTCAAGACGGTCATCACCCATCACCACGTGGTCCCTCAAACAAGTTTTCCACGCCCTCACCACGTGTCTCCGCCCTCAAGACGCCCATCGCTCTTCACCACGTGTCGCAGCCCAGAAATACGCCCATTCACCACGTGACCAGTCAGCGCCCACGTGTTCCACCTCCTTGGTCCTCTGCTAGTTAAGTACCTTAGTTCTTATTATATTTTTCCCTTTATTGTGCTAGTTATTCTACATTTTTTGTGTACACTCAGTGTTTCTTTGTTTTCTTGTGTGTTTCCTCAACGTGATCACGATGTCTAACGACCAGTCACTTCACACACCCACACCTCAGGTTACTCTCATATCTGGTACTAACTCTGAATCAGTCCAAGCCTTTGTCCGGCGTGTAAATGATGAATGTACACGTCGCTCAGCTTATTCTGATGTGGAAAAATTAGCCATTTTAAAATCACGGATTTGTCATGACCCATCTAGTCTTGCGGGAAAACTCATAAAAACCGATAAATTCCTCAGTTTTTCTACATACGATGAACTCACCACAGCATTAATCTCTCATTTCTCTGGTCACTCAAAATTAGGTGCAACTCATTCCTTCCTCAAAATTGCTCAAACTCTCACTAATATTGCTCGTTCTACTCATGATGTGTATAAGGCAGAGAATATTGCATCCTCTCTCAGTGCTGAGTTAACAGAGCAAATGAAATCCTCTCAGTGGATCGACACAGACGGCAATATATCTTCTACTGATTTCAAACGCCTTATGTCGTATTTCCTGTTCCTTGTTCAGCTCGATTCACCAACCTTCACCGTTGCAAGCGACATTAAATTCAGTAAGGAAGATTTCTTGTATGATCTGTGCAAGAAAATATCAGAGAAATCGCCACCTGTTCCTCAGCCAGTAAGTTTGGTTCAGTCACCGCATTCCTCAATCAAGCCCCCATTTTCTCACCGAAGCTCCTCCCCTCAGAGCCCATCTCCACCTTCAAACACTCATTTGTCACGTTCTGATCAACGCTCTCATTCTCGTCACCGTTCATCCTCCCGTGACTCGAGAAAGGTAACATGTTACCGATGTGGACTCAAAGGTCACGTCTCAGCGGACTGTCGAGTAATGCTTGACGAAAGAGGTTATCATAAATTCAACAGTAATGCCTTCTGCTCCCTTCATAATAAACGCGGTCACTCACTTGAGGAATGTCGCCTTTTCCAGCAACAAATGCAGTCTTCTCAATCTTCGGGAAACGATTCGCGCCAGAGCCTCGCACCTCCTCGGTAACACTCAAGTCCATTCTAAAGACCGCAGGTAGTAAGTCATCTCATAAACGTGTTGTTTTCGCGGATGCACAGACAGTGCCTCTCCCATGTGTCCCTGTTAAATCCTCCGGATTTTTCCAAGGTCTGACTGCTGACGTCAAATTAGCCTCTCACAAATGCCGTGCATTTTTCGATTCTGGTGCCTCAGTCAACATCATTAAAACTCATGTTTTTGAAAAACTCTCTGCCGCCTCAAGGCACAAGTTTCAGAGTTATCCACCAGACATCACTGTTACTGGTATTTCTGGAAACGTTGTCATACCTCATAGAAAGGTTCTCCTCAGTATCTGTTTGTCTCCACTTGAACCTTCTATCTCAGATTTTTTCTATGTCATGGATGATGTATGTTTTGCAGCTGAAATATTGATAGGATACCATACAATGTCTCACTTCAACATCTCACTTTTCCCTTCTATTCATCAAATCGCCCAGAATGGCACCTTCATCTCTGCCTTCCCTGAGTCACCGCCACCATCTGATGTCTACGTTGTCATACACGCGCCTTCTCAGGACTCATGTCATGTCCCTCCCTCATCGCTCGAGACACCCTCAGTAATCCCTGATCCTGTCTTATCATCTACGCCAGCCGACTCACCTAGCGAAGCGCTGCACAGCGATACTGACAATCCCTCTTCTCCTACAACACTGTCTGACGTCCTCTCGAACACCAGACTCAGGAAAGCTGTGTTGACCTCCTCTGTGGTAGTCACACAGACCCACCTCTGTTTGGTGCGCGTCGTCGTCAAAGGTGTGCCCCCCGGGACAGACATCTTATGTTTGCCCGACTCTGCCCGAGTGAATGGTGTCGCTCTCGAGTCAGTTCTTTCAACCCTAGACAAGGATAGTTCTTGCTGTATTGCCATTCAGAATCTCACGAATCACCCTATATCCCTTCAATCTGGCGTGACTTTAAGCGAAGTTCTCCCTTATCCTGCCCCTGTCACCCCTGTCACCTCATCTCCTTGTCACACATCCATGTCTTCACCAATTGCCTCAGATTCTCCTCCTCCTCTTCTTGACCAGCATATTGGTGATGTTGATTTTCCTGAAACGAAAACAGATTTACTTGCCCTCTTATCGACTTTCAGGTCATGTGTCTCTCTTCCGGGTGAACCTCTGGGCAAGACCATGCTGTTCGTCATTCCATCCACCTCACCCCAGGCTCGACACCCATCTACGTCCCGGCTTATCGCATCCCACACAGCCGCAGGACGTTAATGGACGACGCTGTCAGAAGCATGCTGGATGAGGATATCATAGAGCCAGCGGCATCAACATTCAATGCCCCGCTGTTTCTAGTTCCTAAGTCCAATGGTGAGTGGAGAGTAGTCGTCGATTTCCGTGGTTTAAACGCCGCGACGATACCCGATCGATTCCCTATGCCAATCTTGTCTGATCTCCTCCAGTCAATAGGTGATTCAAACAGTGTATTTTCCACCCTCGACCTTCAGTCTGGTTTCTTCCAGGTCGAGCTAGAAGAAAGTTCACGGCACTACACTGCTTTCACCACATCATCTGGCCAGTACGCTTTCAAACGTATGGCCATGGGTTTACGTAATAGTCCCTTAACTTTCATGCGTCTCATGAACTCAGTTCTCTCTGGCCTCTTAGGCTCCTCGGTGTTTTGTTACTTAGACGATGTAATAGTCGCATCAAAGGACCTTCCCGAACACCTCGAAACCATCTCAGACGTTCTGTCACGTTTTGCAAAGGCTGGGTTAACTCTTAAACTCAGTAAATGTCAGTTCCTCAAACGTGAAATCAAATTCTTAGGCCACAAGGTTGACAAAAATGGCATCCACACTCTTGACGATAAAATTCATGCGATATCACGGTTTCCTACTCCTAGTTCTGCTGATGACGTTCGTAGTTTCATTGGCCTTGCAGGATTTTATCGGCAATTTATCAAAGATTTCAGTAAAATCGCTCAACCTCTCACATCATTGTTTAAAAAGAATGTAACATTCGCATGGACGGACGAGTGCGAGAAAGCATTCACTACCCTCAAGCAAGCCTTATGCAACGCTCCTGTCCTCGCATTTCCTAATTTCAATAAGGAGTTTATTCTTTGCACTGACGCATCAAACATCGGTATCGGTTCTGTCCTCATGCAACGAGATGAAAATGGTAAATCACGCGCAGTTGCCTTTGCCAGTCGTCTGCTCAATGCTGCTGAGCGCAACTACAGTGTCACTCACCGCGAAGCTCTCGCAGTCGTTTGGTCTCTTCGTCACTTCAGAGACATCATACTCGGATATAAGATCCACGTTCTAACCGATCATTTTGCTGTCACAGAGTTATTCAAAGGAACCAGTTTAACCGGAAAATTTGCCCGTTGGCAACTCACTGTTCAAGAGTACAATCCTTCATTCGCGTACCTCCCAGGTAAAGCTAATTCTGTCGCTGACGCTCTGTCCCGTCATGTCGCTCCTGTCAGTCTGCTCACAACCTCACAGTCACTCCCCACTCTTGAGGAAGTCAAATCCCTTCAAAGGTCTGATCAATTCTGCAAACGTCTCATTTATTATCTTGAATCAGGTGATGCCAGTAACCTTCCAAGCTTGCCATTCTCCCCAGATTCCTTTTTGCTTCGAGACGATGTCCTCTATAAATCTAGTTCTGTCATTTCTGAGGACGATTCATTACATCATGCATCTCAGCTTGTCATTCCAGAAGCTCTTGTCCCTATAATCTTGTATCACGTTCATGACTCCCCTCTTGCCGGTCATCCAGGCAAAGATAGAGCATTCAAACAGGCTCAACGATCATATTTCTGGCCTTCCATGAGGAAAGACATCACCCGTCATTGTCTCTTATGCGCTTCATGCGCTGAGCATCGTCCCTCTCTCCATTATGAATCTCCGAACCTCCCATATCCTATCCCTCATGCTCCTTGGGACAGTCTGTCAGTCGATATTTTGAAACTCCCTCTGACGGAGAACGGTTTTCACTATTTGCTCGTCTGTATCGATAGTTTTTCACGCTTCAGCATCTTGGTTCCTCTCAAAGACAAATCTGCACGTTCAGTTGCACGAGCACTGATAGATGAAGTCATATGCCGGTATGCATCTCCTAAAGTACTTCTATCAGATAATGGCACCGAATTCAACAATGCCATCCTCAAAGCTGTTTGCGAGTCATTTGAAATTAAAAAGTGCAACATTGTTCCATATTCCCCTCAAGCGAACGGAAAAGTCGAGAGAGCAAACCGTCGAATTCTCGACATCTTACGCTTCATTGCCAATTCAAGCTCTTCATGGGATGATCACATTCCCCTAGTCGCATGCTCTCTTAACGCTGCGATTCACTCATCGATCAACGAGTCTCCACATTTCATTTTATATGGCTCTGACAAAAGACTCCCATATGAATTTCTCTCCTCTGACCCTCGTCCTCTATACAACGTTGACGATTATGTTCAGAATCGCGTTTCAGCTTTCCAACGTATTCATATGTCTGTCCGTGACAGACTTACCGCCTCTCAGGAATCTATGCTGCATAAACAGCATCAGCGCGCTAAACCGCATGACATCGAGGTTGGTGACATCGTGTTCACCAAAGTCCAAGACCGCCACTCTAAGCTCGACCCCCGATTCAACGGACCTCACCGTGTAATTGAAAAGATGGCCGGTCACAAGTTCAAACTCAGAAACCTAAGTTCAGGCAGTGAAAACTTTGTTCACAGAGACCATCTCAAACGGGTTGATCGTGGTTTCGATTTCGAACCTACCTCTCCACTACCAGAAAATGCTCCTGACATTGTTGAAAGTCAGCCACCTTCACCCCCCATCTCATCCTCACCTAAATATCAGCTCCGGTCTCGTCCAGTCTACTAGCCATTTCTTTCATCTTTCCTTTCATTCCTGTCCAACTATGTATATATATGTATCTATGTAAAGGCTACATCCTGATTCTTGTTCATGTCTCATGTATTTTTATTATGTTTTATGTCTTATTGTGTATTCGTATTGCGTATTCTGTATTGTATTCAATGTATTCCATCGTCCCCCCTCTCTGATTGTATTCTTTAGCTCGACATACGAGGACGTATGCTTCCAAGGGGGAAGTATTTGTATCATATCATATCTGTAATCATTGTTAACTAGTTTTAAGATATTCATTGTTTTAGCTAAGAGAGAGAGAGTGTATGCGGGTAAGGAATTTTCCTATAATTCACATTCCGGTTAAGGCGTCAGGTCAAAGCCGGACCCTATCACACAGCTCTGTTCCCGTGACGTCATTCTCCCGGGTCAGTCCCGACCAATCATAGGCGCGTAGTCCACCTGGAGTCGACCCTTCCTGACCGCAGCTGAGCCCACACCACCACCACTTCTCACCCTCACTCTCAGCCTGGCGACTACATCAACCAGTCGCTCATCTCTCAGCTCGCTACCATCATCAACGTTTCGTCATCTCTCTCAAGGCAGGCAAAGGTCATAGTCACTGTATATCCTGTATCTACTCAAGTCGTGTTGTGTCAATATATCATCTATATCAAGCCGTGTGTGTTCCAACAAGACCTCCATCATCCACGCTACCCCTCTACCTCCACTCTTCCAAGCCACGCGGTGACCGGCTACCGGGTACCAAAAATAATCACCGATACAAATGCATGAATACGATAAATAAACTTAAATAAATTCACAAAATTGAAGTACCACCACAAAGTTGTGTTGTATAAACAAGTGAACACTTGCTTCACACAACACCATCTGTGCGTCCAATACACTACTCACACAACCTCACTTTATAGTAAAGGTTTTAGTTATACTCAATGTGTTATGGTATTGTAAGGACTTGAAACGAACAAGAACTTATCTGGTACTAGGGACATTATATGAAAGGCAGATTTGAGTTGGTACTTGGTAGTGTCTAAGCCAATCACAGACCTTCATCTTTCACAGGAATTTTGATTACAAGTGCATCATATCAGCCACTAAATACAGTGATGCACACATGTAATAAGGTTATTAACCTTGATATCTATAGCTTCTACTGAATGCACATCACTTTTGTGTACCATAGTATAAGTAAAAATAAATCCTACATTGGGTGCTGTATGTCGTTTGGTGGCGACAAATTTCAAGTTCCATCTCATGACTTGGTACAGACTAAAAGGTGTGCCAGACCATCAGTTGGCAGTAAATCATTGGTACATCTGTACTTACATCAAGTTCAATTAATTGGGAAACTTTGTACTACTACTGTGCCCCAGACTACTGAATGGTCACACTTATACATCGGTGGCCTTCAATGTCTCAACTCTACACCTTCCCTCATTGCTTTCACTTACTATGTCTTAGTCAAGAACCCTGATACTTAATGGCTTTACATTCATGCAACTTCTATACCTAACCTAAGATAACCAGCACCTGAGTAAAGCAAACTGTTGCAACAAGTATATTGCAAACATCAACACAAGCCATGCAAGAAATACCACTCCCAATGGATGTGATCTTGAGTGTTGCAACGCACCTCATTCTCCAGCTCCTCTTCCTTCTTGATGATGTTGGTGATGCCATTGGAGATCTGTTCCATGACTCCTCCAACCATCTCCCTCTCCACCATCTGGCTCAGGCCCTCACTCACCATCTGTTCCATCTTCTCCCCAACCATCTCCTGTCCTAGCTGTACTATGGCTCCCTCCACTTCAGGCTCCAGCAGACCATTGCCAATAGTGACATGGGTGGGCAGCTCACGAGGGATGTGGGTCATGTCCCCTCCCGAGGCATGGGCCATCACTTTGCCCTCAGCAGCTGGCTCCATGGCTCCCTCAGGCAGGCACTGGTGATGTGTGTGAGCCACAGTGTGCCTGGAGGTGTGCCACGGCTGACTCCTTTCACTCTTCTCTCATGCTGTGCTGGAGGAAACAAGATATGCATTCAACCTCCTGTATATGTGTATGGTCATTACTTTAATATTACTCACTCAACTATAGTCTTCCAAATCTTAACATAGATTCCTGGTGGAGCAGAATCCAGTCTTCCCAGGGGTCCAACACTGCCTGTCTACGTGAACTAGCCAGTGAGAACTTCATGTACATAAGTAAGAGGAATATAAAATGCTTTAACGAAATTTGGCAGCGTTGGACTCACGGGAATACTGGATTCTGCCCCACCAGGAATCTGTGTCAAGATTTGGAAGACTATAGTGTCAATGGTATATTTAAGGATGCATTTCCCACACTGTGTTCTCTCTCTAAGCCAATCACAATCAATGTATCATTCCAAGGAGGAAGCAAACGAAGATAAATGTAAAAATGATTATTGTTTAAATGAATAAGATTATTAGAACCTGGATGTTCCTCTTTTTAGGTAAACAAAAGAATATAGATATGCAGGACTACAATTTTGTACGAATTCCCTTCTTTCGTGTGTGTGTGTGTGTGTGTGTGTGTGTGTGTGTGTGTGTGTGTGTGTGTGTGTGTTAGTTCAAACGTCATCCACTCAACACTCACTCCTACTCTAACACATCAATATTAATCACTTCCTTATGTTTCCTCCTAATGCTACTTTCACTTCAACATTTGTACCCACCAGTTAATACTCTTCACCTGTTGTTTTATTGGTCATTGAAAATATAATTAATCACACCCTGTTATCAGTAAATGAATATACAAATGTAATTAACATAGACAATCAAGATTTGAGCTGCCAGAAAGATTGATGTTAAATACCACTGTCATCTCAATAGAACAGAGACAAAGCCCCAAGTCACCATTAGCTACTTGTGTACTTATCACATGTATGTTGTTATAATTATAAAGTATGTAATATCAGTATTCATTTACATCTTGCGCAGTGGTAGTATCATAATGAATTAGGTTAAACAGAGGAGTGAGGTTGTCAGATTGCCATTATCACTATGTAGAAGGAAGACTAGGTAGCGGCAACCTTGCTAGATAGAGGAGGTGTTTCAGCCCATCCCAACCTTCCTGTGGGTCACACTGTTAGTACACTTTCAAAGGTGCACTGATGGGGAAGGTGCACTGAACACTAACTGTTTTTATTAATTAGCTAACTCTTTAACCTACCAATCAAGAGTTGAGAGAAAGAGGCTGACTACAACACAAGAGTGAAATATGAAGGAGTCAATTTGGGCTGTATATTTCAAAGCAAATTGGTTGAAAGATGATGTAAGAAGAATGATTATTAAAAGTTATTTGAGAAGGATATTTGATGTTTTAGGTGTGTGAGACCAATCTGAGTGGTGAGGGAAGGTGCATCTGAACAGAGAAAAGGAAAAGGTGGAGAAGTATGGTTACCTATATGGAAAGGTTGGACCAATTCTATAAGGGAAGGAGTGAGGAAGTTGTGATGTTTGACAATGTGTGACTGAGTATGGTCGAAAGGGCACAGGAGAAGTTTGTGTAAAAAGTAAGATTGGAATTGTCAAGTATACAGAGTGTGTGTGTGTGTGTGTGTGTGTGTGTGTGTGTGTGTGTGTGTGTGTGTGTATGAGGGGGGGGAGGGGGGAAGAAGGAAATTATGACATTTTGGAAAGACTTAGATTAATGACTGAAAAGATTTGAGAAAGGGAAAAAGATGATTGTGATGGGTGACATGGGTGTACAAAAAAAAAAGGGGGGATGAAGGGATGAGCAATATAAATAGAGTACAAAATTAGCACAAGGGAATAATTAACAATATGGTTAAGGATAAAAATTTGAAGGCAGATGTGATGGATGTAAAAGTTGTAAGGTATGTTTGAGGGCTCAGACCAATATCCTGTATTTACTAATGAAAATGAGTGACAGACTGACGTTTGGAAAATAATGGATAGAGAGAGAGAAAGAGGCTTAAGGTTGAAAGGTTGAAGGACGTGGAAAGAAGAAAGGAATACAAGTGAAGAGTGACTGAAGCGTTGAATGAGAGGATGTGAACACAGATGCAAATGAGGAGGAGGTTATTGAGACTTTAGAAAATGTAATGTTGAACGTAAAAAAAGGAATGGTGTGGAGTAAATGTTGTGAAAGTCAAG
>JAXIVD010001698.1:65000-77533 GCA_036785275.1 Cancer borealis
CTTTGTTCAATAAGCTTGAAAAAACCTCATACAAAGTACTGCTACAGTTTGTTTCGTACATGTTTAAGCTGCTCTTTGCCTTCACCTTACTAGTTTTCTTTCTATATCTAACTAGCCCTTTACCCTTTGTTGTACCCTCTCCCTTCTCATGTGTAACGAAACTACCACTGCAGCACACTTACTTCCCTCTCCAGCAGGATTTTAGTAAGACTCCAGGTCACCTTCCGCCATATTAATGCACACAACAGTAAATTGTTGTCATTGCAATCTTAGCAAAGTAGTACATGAAGCTCGAATGCGTATTACAACCAGTCAGTTTTCGATGCACCAAGTACCAACACCACATTAAAGCTGATCATTTCCATACCTTTTTGACAGCCATTGGCATCCACCTACCACTATGTAGAGTGGGTCAGTCTGCACGTGTAGGTCTCCCGAGGCTCCATTAGGACACCCATTAGCTCGCCCCGCCACGGCCACCCTGACTTGGCCCTTCGCTGCTGGCTGGGAACATGGCACTGCCGGGAAACATCAACAAGAGTAAATTTATGGAACATGTTCTCATCCTGTTTATGTTTCTGCTGTAAGGTGTTGGTGTTGGGTGGTCATGGGTGGGGGTGGAGGGGGCGCTGCCCCTCCTAGATGTGTACAGCCGCCCTGACCTGCCTTTCGACCAATGTTATCAATTAACTTCTTTCATTCAAAATATTTCTTAATGCGCTATGTATTCACTGTTAATACAAAGTACCATTTTTCAACATGCAATTCCAATTTAAGTGAGTCAGTGTTATGATAGTTGTTTTTGGTTACAGTACAATTATTATCATTATTTCATATTGATGCAGATGAAGGGCGAGACAATGTATGGTTAGCGTGGGAAAGGTTAGTCACACCAACATCTGCATTCAACACTTCACATATCACATTGCATTGCAACTTCTGTAAAGAGGAGAATGGGCTTCAGAATGGTAACATTGCACAAACACAAACCCACTCGAACACAGACCTCATCCTCCATGATATTTGCAGCTTAACGGCAACAGTAAGTGATGCAGAACAATAAGTGAATACCACACAGACACCTGGCGCTCAGTTCATCTTCATATTCATACTCCATACTTCATACTGTTGGGGATCGTGGGTATAGCCTTTGTATTGGCACCCTTTTACACCTGGCCGAGGCGGTGCCAGGTCACCACCCGAGAAGGCAGGTTACAACCTCTGGCTAACATCCGGTACCCATTCACTGCTGGGTGCACAGGGGCATGGGTGTAAGGAGACCGCCCAACGCTTTCCACTCCGTCTGCATCAGGCGTGGAATTAAAAACAGTGGTGAAGACTGAGCCATTGCAGGGGCCACGATGCGGTGGGGTGATGCGCCGCCATGCTCTGGGTGACCGGTAGCGGCCTCATCCTAACATTATGTCACGTTATGTTTATAAAAGAGTGTAGAGTAAAGGGTCAAGGTCATAGAGGATTGTGGAGTAATCTGTGAATTTAACGACTTACTGCTTGTATATGAACTATTATGTAATTACAATAACAGGATGACAGAAAGTGGTAACAGTAACAAAATGAATATGTGAATTAGGGTGTAATATTAGTAATAACATTAAAAAACAAACTAAATGGAAATAATACGAGACAAAATAGAAGTGGTTGAATCGTTTAAAACTACAAACAAGGTGAGAAGTATTGCCATTCGCAAGCACATCATGAAATGACTGAGGAAACGCTAAATAAGGATACAAGGATGAAGATAGCAACAACACTTGGAATTAGTAGACATCAACTGTATGTTTTATAGGAACAAGGCCATATTAAACATTATAGAGATGAAGTGATCAAGAAACACAATTATAAAGTAGTAATGATAGACAAACCGAAGACTTCAGCATGCAAACTATGAACTTTGCAGTCCTGCGTAAACATGAGTCAAATCAAGAAATCACTACAAGGAAGAACCAGGAGCAGGACAGGAGGTGTGGATGGCTTATCGATTGAATTAATTAAGGATGTAATCGATTTTCTACAAGACAAACTAACTTTTACCAAATGTTTGAAAACCTGTTCTGCACCAAGTACTTGGAAAAATGGCATATTAATACTAATTCACAAGAAAGGAGACATCAAAGACCTAAAAACTATCGTTCCGTAAATCTAGTGTCGGTAGTATACAAACTCTTTTCAAAAGTGTTCACTAATAGGATTACTGCAACGCTGGATTCAAACCAAACGAGAAAGCAAGTGAGATTCCGAAGTCGATATTGAAAACTGATAACATTTATGTTATTAATGAAGTAGTTGAAAAAATATCCAGAATACACAAAGCCGTTATATACTATATTATATACTTATTCATATACTATGAAAACACTAAGGAGACAGTGGATAAAGGAAATATATATGAAGATATTAATCTGTAATGAAAGCATTGTCACTCTTTCATCCCTTACACTGGCAAACTCTGGAATTCTCTTTCATTATCTGTTTTTCCACCTGCCTGTGACTTGAACTCTTTCAAAAGAGGAGTGTCAAGACACCTCTCATGTTAAACTAGGCCTCCATCCCCTGCTTCTAATTTTTAATGTCCCTTGGCCAATACCCTTTTAATGTGTATATATATATATATATATATATATATATATATATATATATATATATATATATATATATATATATATATATATATATACTATAGAGCTACATAAGGTCAGCGATACCTTAAACTCACTCACTACAACTCACTCATTACAACTCACTCACTACAACTCACTCATTACAACTCACTCACTACAACTCACTCACTACAACACACACACACACACACACACACACACACACACACACACACACACACACACACACACACACACACACACACACACACACACACACACCCTCGCTCACTCACTCACTCACTCACTCACTCACTCACTCACTCACTCACTCACTCACTCACTCACTCTCTCTCTCTCTCTCTCTCTCTCTCTCTCTCTCTCTCTCTCTCTCTCTCTCTCTCTCTCTCTCTCTCTCTCTCTCTCTCTCTCTCTCTCTCTCTCTCTCTCTCTCTCGTTCTGCGTGATACAGCAAATCGTATTCATGCACAATGTGTCTGTCTAATGGGTCTTTTATTGTATATCTTTCTCTGTTATTGTTATTATTATTGTGGTGGTGGTGGTGGTGTAAGTAATATAAATGATAATACTTTAATTATGGGACAAAAAGTTTCAACCCGACCGTTGCATGGCATGGGTACCCAGTAGGACAAAATCCCCAGTGAACAAAACCCCCGCGGACTAATCTAACCTAACCTTGGAACTCTTTTCTTAGATCATAACACAATAATAACTATTACGCAATCAACTTGTTTTTTTCTCTCTTCAAATAGATAACTTTAATAGCCTAACGTAGGACAACTTATCCTCACTCATTCCCCACGGTTTTATTTTGCTTTAATATCTTTATTGAGAAAGGTAGGCTTTTAGTATTTATTATATTGTTCATGATTACTTTAGTAAATTCAATTATATATGATATTAAATAAATTATATTCAAAATATAACTGATGGGGTTATATTTTGTAATATTTCGTCACAGAAAGTAGTTGCTTCACCTCCGAATCTGTATGAGCACGACTTTTACAAGAAAATATATTATTCCGAGAACATTCCCAACGTATTCGTGTACTGTTTGAGTTCTTCTTGGTGTATAAGTAGTCTTCTGCACATAGTTTAGATCCTCCTTTATTGTTCTTGATCTCCATAGTAATTGAAGATAGACCAATTTTTCAGATCACTCCGAGAATAAACGATTATCCTAAACACTGCAAAGCTCACAACAGTATTTCCCCAAAACAGCGGCTGAAGTGGAACTGATGCCTCATTATGTTGTTATGGTTGTCACCTCGGGAGGGGATGACGTGGGCCCTATCGCCATATAAAGGCGGCCCACAGCCCCATTAGATCTATCAGTCTTATATTCACACACCTGACCTGACCTGCCTTCACAGTAATCCCTGACTGGTGACCTGACAGCATCAGATTACCTGACCTGTCTCCATTCTTTCCTTAGCAGTCGGTTTCATTATTGGCCTTCCTTTACACTGCTAGTTTTTATTATTTTTTTTATTATATTTTTTTTTAGGAAGATAGGCTATAATATTGATAATTATTTCAGTAAATTTAATTATATATGATATAAAATAATTTACTTAAATTATCTTCAGAAAAAATATAACTGGGGGTTTTATAATATTTTTCATTATTATTTCAGTAAAATTAATTGTATGTGATGTAAAATAAATTACTTAAACTATATATCTTCAAAAGAATATAACTGGGGCTTATGTCCGCTGGGGGTTATGTCTGGACCACACATGGCACGGTGTGCGTGCCTTGCTGCCTGGCACACAGATGGCAGACCCTCGGCGAGAGCGTGCTGTGTAACAGGCCTGCCCGGGCAGCAGCAATGGGCGTGGCCAGCCTGGGGAACAAGGACCCTGACACCTGCCTGGCCAAGGGATGCACCCTCCTCAAGACCCGCCTGTCCATCGGGGACCTGTTGGCGGGCCTGCGGGTCGGTGGTGATGACAACACCACCACTCGGGACTTCACTGTGCAGGTCCGCCAACAGGCCCCCCGATGGACAGGCGGGCCTTGAGGAGGGTGCATCCCTTGGCCAGGCCGCGCACCTTGACGCGGGTGTCAGGGTCCTTGTTCCCCAGGCTGGCCACGCGCATTGCTGCTTACACAGCACGCCCTCGCCGAGGGTCTGCCATGCCTCGCCGGAGAAGGTGAAGCAGACGATCACCTTATTCCGTGTGCAGCAGCAGCACGAGTGTGTGTTGCGCGTCACCTGTATAGTGTCCAGGTGTGCCATTAAGCACGGCACGCACACCCTGCCGTGCACCTGTATAGTGTCTAGGTGTGCCATTGAGCACGGCACGCAAACCCTGCCGTGCACCTGTATAGTGTCCAGGTGTGCCATTGAGCACGGCACGCACACCCTGCCGTGCACCTGTATAGTGTCCAGGTGTGCCATTGAGCACGGCACGCACACCCTGCCATTGCGCACGGCACGCACACCCTGCCGTGCACCTGTATAGTGTCCAGGTGTGCCATTGAGCACGGCACGCACACCCTGCCATTGAGCACGACACGCACACCCTGCCGTGCACCTGTATAGTGTCCAGGTGTGCCATTGAGCACGGCACGCACACCCTGCCGTGCATCTGTATAGTGTCCAGGTGTGCCATTGAGCACGGCACGCACACCCTGCCATTGAGCACGGCACGCACACCCTGCCATTGAGCACGGCACGCACACCCTGCCATTGAGCACGGCACGCACACCCTGCCATTGAACACGGCACGCACACCCTGCCATGCATCTGTATAGTGTCCAGGTGTGCCATTGAGCACGGCACGCACACCCTGCCATGCATCTGTATAGTGTCTAGGTGTGCCATTGAACACGGCACGCACACCCTGCCATGCATCTGTATAGTGTCCAGGTGTGCCATTGAGCACGGCACGCACATCCTGCCATTGAGCACGGCACGCACACCCTGCCATTGACTACGGCACGCACACCCTGCCGTGCACCTGTATAGTGTCCAGGTGTGCTATTGAGCACGGCACGCACACCCTGCCGTGCACCTGTATAGTGTCCAGGTGTGCCATTGAGCACGGCACGCACACCCTGCCATTGAGCACGGCACGCAAACCCTGCCGTGCACCTGTATAGTGTCCAGGTGTGCCATTGAGCACGGCACGCACACCCTGCCATTGAACACGGCACGCACACCCTGCCATGCATCTGTATAGTGTCCAGGTGTGCCATTGAGCACGGCACGCACACCCTGCCATGCATCTGTATAGTGTCTAGGTGTGCCATTGAACACGGCACGCACACCCTGCCATGCATCTGTATAGTGTCCAGGTGTGCCATTGAGCACGGCACGCACATCCTGCCATTGAGCACGGCACGCACACCCTGCCATTGACTACGGCACGCACACCCTGCCGTGCACCTGTATAGTGTCCAGGTGTGCTATTGAGCACGGCACGCACACCCTGCCGTGCACCTGTATAGTGTCCAGGTGTGCCATTGAGCACGGCACGCACACCCTGCCATTGAGCACGGCACGCAAACCCTGCCGTGCACCTGTATAGTGTCCAGGTGTGCCATTGAGCACGGCACGCACACCCTGCCATTGAACACGGCACGCACACCCTGCCATGCATCTGTATAGTGTCCAGGTGTGCCATTGAGCACGGCACGCACACCCTGCCATGCATCTGTATAGTGTCTAGGTGTGCCATTGAACACGGCACGCACACCCTGCCATGCATCTGTATAGTGTCCAGGTGTGCCATTGAGCACGGCACGCACATCCTGCCATTGAGCACGGCACGCACACCCTGCCATTGACTACGGCACGCACACCCTGCCGTGCACCTGTATAGTGTCCAGGTGTGCCATTGAGCACGGCACGCACACCCTGCCGTGCACCTGTATAGTGTCCAGGTGTGCCATTGAGCACGGCACGCACACCCTGCCATTGAGCACGGCACGCAAACCCTGCCGTGCACCTGTATAGTGTCCAGGTGTGCCATTGAGCACGGCACGCACACCCTGCCGTGCACCTGTATAGTGTCCAGGTGTGCCATTGAGCACGGCACGCACACCCTGCCGTGCACCTGTATAGTGTCCAGGTGTGCCATTGAGCACGGCACGCACACCCTGCCGTGCACCTATATAGTGTCCAGGTGTGCCATTGAGCACGGCACGCACACCCTGCCATTGAGCACGGCACGCACACCCTGCCGTGCACCTGTATAGTGTCCAGGTGTGCCATTAAGCACGGCACGCACACCCTGCCGTGCACCTGTATATTGTCCAGGTGTGCCATTGAGCACGGCACGCACACCCTGCCATTGAGCACGGCACGCACACTCTGCCGTGCACCTGTATAGTGTCCAGGTGTGCCATTGAGCACGGCACGCACACCCTGCCGTGCACCTGTATAGTGTCCAGGTGTGCCATTGAGCACGGCACGCACACCCTGCCGTGCACCTGTATAGTGTCCAGGTGTGCCATTGAGCACGGCACGCACCCTGCCATTGAGCACGGCACGCACACCCTGCCATTGTGCACGGCACGCACACCCTGCCATTGAGCACGGCACGCACACCCTGCCATTGAGCACGGCACGCACACCCTGCCATGCACCGGTCGGGTTGAAACTTTTTGTGCCATAATTACAAAGTTAAATCCTCGTTGATAAACATTAACAGGTTGTCTCAAAGATGTTACGGATCGAGATGGGAACACTTGGAATTGTGAAGGAAATTGAAAACAGATAACAAATTAATATTAGTCCACAAACAGCGATTTTTTCAACGTGATTGTGTTGTGATAGTGGTGTTGTAGTGGTGATGTTGATTTGGGTAGAATGGTATTGTGATCGTATTGTATATTACACTATTGTGATGAATTGTGTTTTATCATCAACTTTCACTCGTACATTCTCATTCTCTACAAAGATCATACCATGTAGCGTTGTATTAGAAAAAACTTCATGTTAGTAGTAATAGTAATAGTAGTAATAATAATAAAAATAATAATAATGGTATTTTTTTACAACTAGCTACTGCTCCATCTCTTTCTTTTTTCTATGAAGTGGTACATACTATACATAGTGTACTCAACAAATCTGTGAGGGTTTCAGGCGGGGGTCACCATTATTTACCTCGCAAAACGTCTTTGAAGTTATGTTAGGTTATGTTAAGTTGTGGTTAGGTTAGGTTACGGTTATCTTATGGTTAGGTAAAGTTAGGTTAGGTTTAGTTCTGTTAAGTTCGGTTATATAAGACTTTTACATTGTATTACCCAAAAGTTAGGGTTCTCAACCTTAGATTTTTCTGAATTTGGGTAATAAAATGTAAAAATCTTATATAACCGAACCTAACTGAACCGAATCTAACCTAGCTTAACATAACTATTACATAAACGTAACCTAGCCTAATAACCTTAATCTAACCATAACTTAACATAACCTAACATCCTAACATAACTTTAAAGACGTTTTGCGAGGTAAATAATGGTGACCCCCGCCTGAAACCTTCACAGATGTGTTGAGTACACTATGTATAGCATGTACTACCACTTCATAGAAGAAAAAATAAGAGGTGGAGCAGTAGTTATAAGGAAATACCATAATAATAATAATAATAATAATAATAATAATAATAATAATAATAATAATAATAATAATAATAATAATAAAGTTAATATGACGTCAGAGTTTAGTGCCTAGAACTGTACTATTCCTTGACGGTGTAGTTGCGTTGATCTCGCCTTACTGCGTTCGTGCCTTGATAACACCTCATTCTAGTGTGTGCACAGGTCACTCACCTTAGAGGCCTTGAGGGGTGGTGTTAACACAGCTGGCACTGGGTAAGGTGACGGAGATATAGGTCGTGGCAAAGCGCAATTACCTGAAGTATAACACGACTTCAAATGAATACGGCAAAATAAAAAGGCCACCGAGTTCCGCTATAAGGGAAAGAAAACGGAACAGTTGAACGCAAAGCCGCAAATGGAATCCGTATTTTAATTTCCGTAAGTGGACAAAGAGCTGAAGCTTTAAAAACTGTTCTATATATATATAAAAAAATATATAAAATATATAAATATATAAAAGTTTGTTATGTGTTTCTCTATAAAGATGAGAAAAGGAAATGTCAAATATAAATCCAGCTCAACAAAGTGGTGTAGTGTATCCTCCCCCTCCCCCTACCCGTCCCCCTCCCCCTCCCCCTCCCTCACTCTTGAAGGAATTGAAAACACATGACAGTCAACCAAAGGATTCCTGGATTCACTACCAAAACTAATAAGGGAGTGGAGGGAGCGGTGGGGGGGGAGGGGGAGGATCCTTTGCCTTTCCTATCCTACATCTCTCCCTTTAGATCAAATAGTGAGGTTTAAACAGTGTGCCTTAGTGACTCATTTCTCTACCGTCAGTAAAATGATGTGGGTGTTTGGATGAAGGAGTTACGAGTTAGTGCAAGGAGTGTTTCACGGGTAAGGCGGGTGTCTCTTCCAGGTGAAAGAGAGCAAGTTAAATGTTAAGACTTTCTCTGTGTCACTAGTCAGGCAGATACGTGAAGGAATGCTTTAAAACAAACTATTAACAAAAAGGAGGAAGCCATTGACAACTACGTACAGTGGTGTAAAACAAATACATCATGCAAGATACACTATAAAATATCATATATCTTCTACTTTTTTACTAATTTTGTGTTCTTTGTTAATTTACTATTGATAATTATCTTATTGATGCGTACATGTGTAAGCAATACGTCACCACCTCAACCTGACAACGGAAGAAGTTAAAAGTTCTCATGGAAGACAGGAAGACAGTTAACCAAACACATCAATACCAGCATTTTCTCCAGCAGTATTTGAAGCCCATCCAACACTAGCACCCAACCCATCCATCCCTTTCCCCTTCCATGCAGCCCCATCGATCACCAACAGTAAGTGAATAAATAAATAAGTGAATAAACGAAAGAGTAACAAGAGATATATGAATTAATGTAACAGCATTCCGCGCCCGTCACAGTGAAAGGCAAACGAGGGTGTTGTGGGAGTTAAAAATACATATATAGTTCCAGCATTGACACGCGGAATACAGCACGGGATCACTACCTCAATCACGGCAACTGTACAACGCCTTACCATTCCCTTCACTGCGGGTCATGCGTTTACTATTTAGTTAGCACGGTAAAGAGAGGTAAAGATGGCACGTCTATCCATCCGACTGCTTGATCCAAAAGTCCACCACACCATCCACACACTCGTCTATCTGTCTAGCTGTCCCTCAATGTTAAATTTCGCTGCATATTCTGAAGGTGCTTAGTTGTGAAAAGACAATGATATATCCAATGCCGTTCTATACTAGATTAATTATTCTCTCTCTCTCTCTCTCTCTCTCTCTCTCTCTCTCTCTCTCTCTCTCTCTCTCTCTCTCTCTCTCTCTCTCTCTCTCTCTCTCTCTCATAAGCCCGCCTCGGGACCTCCACACTACGACGTATTCTCAACACTCAGTATAAACGGACAAGCATTTCAACTTGCTCCGCCTCACACCGCTGGGAACACAGGTGATTGCGACCGATCGTTGTGTTAATTACTATGTTATTCATTGTTTTGGCCAGACACAAGGGTAGTGGTGGTGGTGGTGACGCTCTGGTGTGGCTGGCTTTTTGGTTGAGGTAGTGGTGTGGTGGTGGTGGTGGTGGTGGTGACGCTCTGGTGTGGTTGGCTTTTTGGTTGAGGTGGTGGTGTGGTGGTGGTGGTGGTTGTGGTGTTGGTGGTGAAGGAGGGAGGGAAAGGTGTATGTGATGGTGGATGGAAAGGGTGCAATGGAGGTGATGTAATGTTGAGTTGAGTTGTGGTGTTGTGGTGTTGTGATGTGGTGAGGTTTGGTGGTGTATTTATGATGTAAAAAGAAATTGAAGTGTGGTGGCGTGGTGGTAATATATAGGTGATGGTGAGGTGTTTGTAAGCAGTCAACACCAATGCTGTGGTGCCTCCCTGCCTTGCTGTGGCCTCTACTCAGCTTGGCTTGAGGGGCGCTAGGCTGGGGTGCACCTCCAACCCTCCTAAAGACACCCCTCCCCCTAGTAGAACCCCAGGCCGGGAGAGAGAGAGAGAGAGAGGGGGGCGGAGGGGAGGGAGAGGTGAAAAGGGGAGAGAAGGCCATGAGGCACAAGCTTCCCTCTAAAGGCACCTGTGAGGCATCCTATATGTATTTACCTGTAGACTGTACTCCGGTAATTGAAGTGGAGAGAAAGAGAACAAAACTGTAAGCGTTAGGTAATTGTCTTTTCTTCCTCTTTTTTGACGCAGAAAGTGGCCTTTTTCCTGCTGACTTCAGTATAAAACGTGATCAAAAATATTCAATCAAGCGAGCAGTCTTGGCGGCCCTCCCAACAGGTCCTGGCGACTCCACTTCCCCCGACTCTTACTCGCGCTGATTAAATCCACGGGGGAAAGTGGACTCAGCGGGAACAACGGCCGACTAATTTTTTGGTCTTGGTCTACGCGGGTATTTGTTGTTTGTTAACCTTATTCGTTTATTGTCTTAACATGATAAGCTTCATATCCCGTAAGGGTGGTTATTAAATATGCATCATTTAATCGCTAAACTCTTGTGTCAGGTGGTGGTGGTGGTGGTGGGAGCCATTGCCTGCCACCCACCACCACCACCACCACACCACCACCACCACCTTCCCCTCTTCCTCCTCCCCCTCCTGTACTCTCTCCCTCCTTTTCCTCCCCTTGCCACCCTCCCCAGCCCCCCGTGACTTGATGAATATATATAGCAGGTTTTCATAATCCCAAAAGTTAGGTTGATGAAAGTTTTCCTGTTCTAAAAGGAAGTAATTTATCTGGATTCGACTTTTAATCTAGTGGCGACGGTGGTGGTGGTGGTGGTAGTGGTGATGGTGGTGGTGGTGGTGGTGGTGGTGGTGGTGGTGGCGGTGGTGGTGGTGGTGGTGGAAGCAGCGAGTCTTATCGTGTGAGTAAGAAAGGGATGCTACATGGCAAAGACTAATATTCCTCCTCCTCCTCCTCCATCTTCTTCTTCTTCTCCTCCCTATCATGGTGAGTAAATCTTGACCTATATACTTTGGCTTCGCTAGTTACTTACAAACAAGAAGGGTCACAGAATACCATTACTAATATTACTACTACTGCTACTACTTCTCTCTCTCTCTCTCTCTCTCTCTCTCTCTCTCTCTCTCTCTCTCTCTCTCTCTCTCTCTCTCTCTCTCTCTCTCTCTCTCTCCGAATTGGTTGGCTATTGTACGTAGTCTTATGCCAAACTGCACACACACACACACACACACACACACACACACACACACACACACACACACACACACACACACACCCACCCACCCACACACACACACACACACACACACACACAAACACACACACACACACACACACATACACACACACACACACACACACACACACACACACACACACACACACACACACACACACACAGTCCCTAGACTGATTCCATATTCATTAAAACTCTGTGAATAAGTAACTACAAACAGCAAATTGACGCTCATCTGGGAACTGTAGTAGTAGCAGTAGTAGTAGTAGCAGTAGTAGTAGTAGTAGTAGTAGTAGTAGTAGTAGTAGTAGTAGTTGTAGTAGTAGTAGTAGTAGTTGTAGTAGTAGTAGTAGTAGTAGTAGTAGTAGCAGTAGCAGTAGCAGTAGCAGTAGTAGTAGTAGTAGTAGTAGTAGTAGTAGCGGTAGTAGTTATAGCAGTAGTAGTGGTGGTAGTAGTAGTAGTAGTAGTAGTTGTTGTAGTAGTAGTAGTAGTAGTAGTAGTAGTAGTAGTAGTAGAAGTAATAATAGTAGTTGTAGTAATAGTTATTTACTATTACTTACTGTTGTTGTGGCAGGAGTAATTACTGATCTTAACAATGTTATCACTAC
>JAXIVD010001699.1:10000-22500 GCA_036785275.1 Cancer borealis
CTCCCCAACATACTTCTCCTTGAACTCCGCTGTTCCAATTACTGCACCCAAATGTCGCTGTCCGTCCTTTGTCACAATGACCCCACTGCCATTGAACTGTTCCATCGCAGTGTTATAATGTTCGGGTTTAACAATAAGGACGGACTTGATGGCGTTGGGTGTGTATCCTATCGTAGGGCCATTGTCATTTACAAGGTTCCACCACCCCTTCAAGTCTGCAATTTTCCCTGCCCCTGACAGGTCATCTGCGTATGCCACTTGCTTCACATGTGTTTTTACTACTATTACCGCTACTACTACTACTACTACTACTACTACTACTACTACTACTACTACTACTACTACTACTACTGCTACTACTACTACTATTACTACTGCTACTTCTACTACTACTACTACTACTACTACTACTACTACTACTACCGCTACTACTACTACTACTACTACTACTACTACTAGTACTACTACTACTACTAATACTCCTACTACTACTACTACTACTACTACTACTACTACTACTACTACTACTACTAGACTAGCAGTCTAGCAGCAGCACTGTCAACACCTTGGTTTTAGAGCTCCTGATATATTCACTTTCCATAGATATATACAGTGATTTCCAGCATAATGGATATAACAGGGCTGTACAGATAGCTCTATAGAACACAGTAATGTGGTGAAGACCCAGATGTGGAATATATAAAGCACATAAAGTGTTTAGTATAAAGTATTTAGAATCCTGGCAAGAAGTGTTGTTGGAAGTGGCCAACATGGCGGATAGTGAAATCATCATAAACAGTATTCTGTGCTTCGTATCGTCTGGGAAGAATGATTATTCGTATGACACATTTTTTGATATTATTAACTATTTTTACTGCTACGAAGAGATTAAAAAAAGCAAAGAAATATTATGCTCCATATTGAACGAAGACTAATGTTGGCGGAGAGATCCAGAAAAAAACGAAAATAAGTGAATGATTTTATGGAGCTTCATGAGCGAGTCTCAAATGAAAATAAAGCAGTGCGGTTCGTTACTGATTCACATAAACGGATGCCACCGATTGGATTAGAAAAATTTGGGCCACTTTTATCAAACTTTTTTGAGGACATTGCTGTCATCAAAGAATTTTTACCAAAGATTTTAGATATGAAAACAGATGTGATCAACTCTGCTGACACCATCCGGCAACTCAGAGTCGATGTTGTAGATTTAAAACAAAAATTCATGAAGGCTGTGACTGGTCTAGATGAAGCAGCAAAAGACATCATAGTGAATGAAAGCTTTGTTCCGGATCTTGTAACTCTCCGAAATGAACCTGAACGCGTGGAATCTTCTAATACTGGCAATGAAACTCGAAGTGTTGCCGCTCCAGTTTTGAATGATGTTTCGGATGCTGCCTTGGTTGCCGCTGGTATTCGAATCACCACTGATCCGACTCATGGTGTGAATGAAGCGCAGGGCGGTGCTGTTCCTGCTCGGAATGATGTTTCGGATGCTGCCGTGGTGGCCGGTATTCGAAACACCACTGATTCGACTACTGGTGTGAATGAAGTGCAAGGTGCTGTCGCTTCTGCTCAGGAGGGTGGTCCAGGTACTGTTCCGAAACGGAGGATGCTTGGAAGCAGTATTGTTCGTGACGGGATGAGGCATGGAAATTTTCCCGTTAACAACCAGAGATGCTTAAAAAAGAATGTAAATGAAAAGTGAAAAGAGTGATTATATTTCTAGGAACAACAACCCTAATATCTTAGCTGGAGACGTACAACTTAAGAATTTGCAAGGTGAAGATGACGGCTGGAAGTTAGTTGTTAATAAGAAAAGACTGAGGAATGACAACAGGCGTGAAAATAACGCAGTGAGAGGATTAAAAAAGAGTGAAGGCACCTTTAAGGCTGCTACACGTTATGTAGATATTTTCGTTGGAAGAGTAGACAATGCTGTAACTATAGATGAACTAAGGAATTATATATACGACATATTTGAAGTACAAGTTGCTGCTGTTATCAACTTGACAATAAGAACGGAGGAGTATAAAGCGTATAAAATGACTGTGAAGCTCTCTGAGAGAGAAAAACTTTTCAATGCTGAATTATGGCCTGAAGGTATTATTGTTAACAGATACTATAATAAATCAAAGAACAGCTTCGGATATTACTAGGTCTAATAATTAATTTTTCATTATGGATGTGCAGTTGATGAACGTGTGTTCATTTAATTGTTGTTCTCTTAAAAAGAACATAGACTTAATAAGAAGATTAACAACATTAAATATTGATTTAAATTTTCTTCAGGAAACTTTTGTGACGGAGGAGAAACTCGGTATTTTAGAATACATTGATGAAGGTTATGATTATGTTGGGTTAGGAGCAACCCTCTCGGATAGAGCTCTGGCAAGCATGGCAGGCAGACCGGAGGGTAGATTAGCTGTTTTGTGGCGTAAACATTTGAAAACTAGTATAAACAAAGTGTCATTTGAGAAAAAATGTATTGTTCTTGATGTTAACATAAATGGTAATGATATAGTTTTTATCAATGTTTATTTAAATAGTGATATTTGGAAGGTCTCTACACAAGAACAGTATTTAGAAAGTCTTGCTAAATTGGAAGGTTACATAAATGATGTTAAACATGATAATATTTTCTTAGCCGGTGACTTTAACGCTGATCCATTCTCAGGTCGAGCTTGGAGAAATTTAACCGATTTTATGGTGAGAAATTCCTTGAAATGTTTTGATGTGACTTTACTTGAAGACAATTCATATACGTTTGTTGGGTGTGGTAATGCAGTTCCGAAATGGCTTGATCACATAATAGGTAAGGACCATAGCAATATTAAAGTAACTGATGTAAAAATATTAAATAATATTGTTGGCTCAGATCATGTACCATTGTTGACAACTTTGCAGTTTTTTATTGATTATTCCTGTGCAGGAACACTACCAGCTGAAAGTGTGAGATCTAATTCATACATTAATTGGGGAAAACTAACATCGGTAGAGATAAATGACATTATGAATAGTGTTGGTGTTGAATTAATGAACCTATGCAAGTTACCAATTCATAATTGTTTAACTTTAGGTTGCAGAGATAAGAAACATCTAGAAATGATTGATGCTATGTACGAAAATATCACATTTAGTGTACAAAACTCCAGTCATCAGTATGCACATAATTAAGAAAAATAAGTTTAAAGTAATCCCCGGATGGAACAGAAGAGTGAAAGCTAAACACAGTGCTGCTAGGGAAAAATATTTGGACTGGATGCGTCTTGGTAAAGTCAGAGGAACAGCAGAACATGAGGAAATGATTAGAACAAGGAGTGAGCTTAAAAAGGAGCAAAATGACTGCAAGGCAAATGAAAGACAAGAATTAAGTTTGAGCATCATGGAAAAGTTTGCAATAAAGAATAAAGTACAATTCTGGAGTGAATTGAAAAGAAAAAGAAAAACAAGTAAAGTGTCGAACATTATTGATGGAAAAAACATAGATTCAGATATTGCTGGTTTATTTTTTGATAAATTTATCCCAAGTCAACAGAACTACTTTATTGACCTAGATTCTGCTTTATGTGATAGAATTAAAGAACAGTGGCACTTTCGGCGAAAAATGAA
The DNA here is from genome assembly GCA_036785275.1 of Cancer borealis. NCBI lineage: Eukaryota > Metazoa > Arthropoda > Malacostraca > Decapoda > Cancridae > Cancer > Cancer borealis. Next base: position 13,613 of record JAXIVD010001699.1, read on the forward strand.
TATGTGTGTATCTTCTGAGACTATCAGGAAACTTGTTGCTCGTCTTAACACTGGTCAAGGTCATGATCTAATTCATTCTATATTTGTAAAAAAAAAAATGCTTCCACTTCTTTTTTAGCGATTTTAGCTCGGTTTTTTAACTTATGTTTTATACATTGTTATCTTCCTGTGAACCTTTTAAAGGGTACAATTACACCCATTCTAAAAGATTCAATGAAAAACTCTACAGAATCATGTAATTATAGACCAGTCATGCAATCTTCATGTATTTTGAAATTATTTGAAATGTATCTTTTAGACGTTTTATCCGAGGTGTTTTTAAATTGTAGGCAATTTGGTTTTAAGTCTGGTTCGTCCACTACGGATGCATGTTTTGTGTTGAAGGAGGTTATGTGGAAATATACAAGACACAAACAATCTGCAATGGCTACTTTTGTCGATTTGAGCAAAGCATTCGACAACATTGATCAATTTATTTTGGCAGATAATCTATTTAATTGTGATGTACCTATTGATATTATACTTATTATAATGCAGTATCTCAGAAATCAGAAAACAACTGTTAAATGGCGTGGTGCATATAGTAGTTACAACTATATTGATAAAGGTGTACGTCAGGGAGGGATCCTTTCGCCCTTCTTATTCAATTTCTATATAGATTCAATAATCAGTGATATTTCTCAAACAGAGGTCGGATGCAAACTTGGTGATATGAGATGTAATATTTTAGCCTACGCTGATGATTTAGTACTACTGGCTCAGAATGCATCTGCTATGAATACTCTTTATGGTAAACTTTGTACTTCAATTAATGAAAAAAAATGTTTATAAGAACAAGACTAAATGCATGATTTTTTCTAATGTAAAAGATAATAGTTTACAAAATATTGTTCTTAATGGTGATTTGCTCCAAGTTGTGAATTCATTTAAATATTTGGGATATAAGTTGCTATATAATTTCAGAGATGAAGATGATGTCAGCTTTAGATTAAACAGTTTTTATGCTTCTTTTAACAGTATTTTAAGAGATTATTGTTTTGTAAATAGAGATGCTTTATTATATCTTTTTAATGCATACTGTAAGCCCGATTACGGTGTTAGTTTGTGGACACATTTTAGAACTTTTAATTCCGGTATTTTTAAAACTTTTATTGTCGCATTTAGCAGGTCTCTGAAGAAGATGTATGGAGTGCCATCCTTTGCCAGTAGTCATATCACAGCGGAGAGATGCAATCAACTTCTTTTGAATCATCATGTGGCTAAAGTTCAGGCAAAGTATATTAAAAGAATAATCAAGAATCATAATCCAGTCATAAGACATAATATCCCGTACATTAAGGAAGGCTTCTGTGTTGGAAATATTATTAAGAATTTTAAAACAGTGTATGGTGTTGAGATACTTAATGAAGATATGGACGTTCTGTCATCAAGGATTCAGTGGGTACAGACACATGAGGAAAGAAAGGGACCATGTGTATTTTTTGGATTTTAATCCCATATAAGATTATTTATTTTTATGTACGTATAGTATAAAATCAGTAACTAGAAAAAATATGAGTAGGTTATTTTTTATTATTGAATGATTATTATGACTACTTGTGTTTATGTAAAATATGTCTTATGTAATATATGTATTATGAAATAAAGTATATTGATTGATTGATTGACTACTACTACTACTACTACTACTACTACCACTACTACTACTACCACTACTACTACTACTACTACTACTACTACTACTACTACTACTACTGCTACTACTACTACTACTACTACTACTACTACTTCTACTACTACTACTACTACTACTACTACTACTACTACTACTACTACTACTACTGCAACTACTACTACTACCACTACTACTACTACTACTACTACTACTGCTACTACTACTACTACTGTTACCACTACTACTACTACTGCTACTGCTACTACTACTACTACTACTACTACTACTACTACTACTACTACTACTACTACTATTACTACTACTACTACTACTACTACTGCTACCACTACTACTACTACTACTATTACTACTACTACTACTACTACTACTACTACTACTACTACTACTGCTACTACTACTACTACTACTACTACTACTACTACTACTACTGCTACTACTACTACTACTTCTACTACTACTATTACTACTACTACTACTACTACTACTACTACTACTACTACTACTATTATGGCTGTATTTGATCTTCATTTTCATCACAATAATTCATAGTCTACCAATGGAAACACAGATAAATTCTAAAAACGTGAGCCACACTATCATGCAGGTACACCCCATCCATTACGCCTGTGTACACCTGCAAAAATACGTATATTATCACGCGACGCAAGTAAGCCTCTGTGCCTAGTAACAAAGCTCTATGTTTTTGGCGTGAAGAGAACCCATGAGGTGAAAGTACAGACTTGGACATAGTAGTCGTAGCATTCTGGCTCATGGTTACCGAGCAAGGGTAAGTTGCTGCATGCATCCCCAAAATTACTCGTAGGGATTTTCAGGTGTACGTTGTCATAGTTGTGTATAATAAATCACGGAATGATGCTAAAATCACTACATCTTTCTGGAAATGTTTATGTCTCATGGATGTGGTGGGCATGACGAGGCTTCAGCACTATACACGAGCTGCTTCCGATGTTACCCACCACAACAACTTGAATCTACACCTTCATATTCCACGATACCACTATAAAGAATTTAAACTGATGTGTCGATAGTAATATATTATATTAGTGCAATTCCAGATGTCAAAGACTAATATATAGTTGAGCAACAAGATGGCAGTTCCTAAAATTTAGTTCGGAAATCAGCCACCAGATGGGAGTGTAGTCGCAAAAACAAGTTCGTAAGTTAGTCAATAGAGGCCGGTGGTACACGTAGTTGTTAATAAATCCAGCGCCAGATGGTACTACAGTCGCAAAATTAGTTCGAAAGCTTACTGATAGATGGTGATGTTACCCAAAATCCATACATACCATAGGGAATCAAGTCGTCAAGTCATCAAAAAGAAAACAGAAGATGAATAGTGTCTTTTATTTATTTATTTATTTTTTTAGAGAGTAATGCAATAGAAAAGTGAACGGATTGCCTAACGTGTAAGAAACTGTAACTAAGGGTGTGCTGGGAGACTCGAGTCAAGTTGGGTGCTGAGAGAGCGATGGCAGCAGTGTGTTGACTTGACTGGTCGTTATGGGTGATCACTGCTGCTGAGGGTAGCAGCAGTGATGTGCTGGATGGTAGTGTTGGGTGATCACTGCTGCTGGGGGAAGCAGCAGTAACGTGCTGGCTTGTCGTGATCGGTGATCACTGCTGCTGGGGGAAGCAGCAGTGATATGTTGGCTGGTCGTGTTGAGTGATCATTGCTGCTGGGGGAAGCAGCAGTGATGTGCTGGCTGGTAGTGTTGGGTGATCACTGCTGCTGGGGGGTGCAGCAGTTATGTGCTGGCTTGTCGTGATCGGTGATCACTGCTGCTGGGGGAAGCAGCAGTGATATGTTGGCTGGTCGTGTTGGGTGATCACTGCTGCTGGGGGAAGCAGCAGTGACGTGCTGGCTTGTCGTGATGGGTGATCACTGCTGCTGGGGGAAGCAGCAGTGATATGTTGGCTGGTCGTGTTGGGTGATCACTGCTGCTGGGGGAAGCAGTAGTGATGTGCTGGGTGGTAGTGTTGGGTGATCACTGCTGCTGGGGGAAGCAGCAGTGATGTGCTGGCTTGTCGTGATCGGTGATCACTGCTGCTGGGGGAAGCAGCAGTGATATGTTGGCTGGTCGTATTGGGTGATCACTGCTGCTGGGGGAAGCAGCAGTGATATGTTGGCTAGTCGTGTTGGGTGATCACTGCTGCTGGAGGAAGCAACAGAGATGTGTTGACTGATCGTGATCGGTGATCACTGCTGCTGGGGGAAGCAGCAGTGATGTGCTGGCTGGTCGTGATCGGTGATCACTGCTGCTGGGGGAAGCAGCAGTGATGTGCTGGCTGGTCGTGTTGGGTGATAACTGCTGCTGGGGGAAGCAGCAGTGATATGTTGGCTGGTCGTGTTGGGTGATCACTGCTGCTGGGGGAAGCAACAGTGATGTGCTGGCTGGTCGTGATCGGTGATCACTGTTGCTGGGGGAAGCAGCAGTGATGTGCTGGCTGGTCGTGTTGGGTGATCACTGCTGCTGGGGGAAGCAGCAGTGATGTGCTGGCTGGTCGTGTTGGGTGATCACTGCTGATGGGAGAAGCAGCAGTGATGTTTTGGCTGGTCTTGTTGGGTGATCACTGCTGCTGGGGGAAGCAGCAGTGATGTGCTGGCTGGTCGTGTTGGGTGATCACTGCTGCTGGGGGAAGCAGCAGTGATGTGCTGGCTGGTCGTGTTGGGTGATCACTGCTGCTGGGGGAAGCAGCAGTGATGTGTTGGCTGGTCGTGTTGGGTGATCACTGCTGCTGGGGGAAGCAGCAGTGATGTGCTGGCTGGTCGTGATCGGTGATCACTGCTGCTGGGGGAAGCAGCAGTGATGTGTTGGCTGGTCGTGTTGGGTGATCACTGCTGCTGGGGGAAGCAGCAGTGATGTGGGTTGGGTGATGGGAGTCACAATTCAGGTTTTGTGATGGGAGTCACCAGTCGGGTTGGTTGATGGGAGTCACAAGTCGGGTTTTGTGATGGGAGTCACAAGTCGGGTTTTGTGATGGGAGTCACAAGTCGGGTTGGGTGATGGGAGTCACAAGTCGGGTTGGTTGATGGGAGTCACAAGTCGGGTTTTGTGATGGGAGTCACAAGTCGGGTTGGGTGATGGGAGTCTCAAGTCGGGTTTTGTGATGGGAGTCACAACTCTGGTTGGGTGATGGGAGTCACAAGTCGGATTTTGTGATGGGAGTCACAAGACGGGTTGGGTGAGGGGAGTCACAGGTTGAAATCGACGCTCGGATGACGCGGGAATCGTAGGAATTTTCTGGTGCAGACAGAGTGAAGGGGAGACGGGAAGGAAGAGCTTGAAGCAGCAGCACTGGAGGACGAGGTGGGGAAAGAGGCCTCCAGGTCGCTCCTCAGACCCTCCTCCACCTCCACCTTAAATTGTTGCACGAGAGAAACTGAAAACAAATTTATTATAAAACCAAATCACAACATAATGGAAAGAGGATGGTGAGGTTACTGTGTGTTCCCGGGTGAAGACTGATTAAGATAAAGGCTAACGAGGGCTGTGTTGCCCGCTTTACGTTTCTTACTTCCTGGTGATACCCAAACCACAGGTAACAGGCAAATACACACATAAACACACACTCACACTCACACACACACACACACACACACACACACACACACACACACACACACACACACACAAACACACACACACACACACACACACACACACACACACACACACACACACACACACACACACACATACACACACAAACAGAGATACGAAATATTTGAAGGCATCATTGAGCTCCTTATGAAATGTCCCATTATTATAAGTATATAAAATAACTATTTTACAGAGAAAAGTTTCGAGAAAATATGATGTGAACACTAATATAAGCATTTACTTTTAGCGCGTGGTCGATAAATGCAAAAATAAAACTTTGCCAAAAAATGAATATTTTAGCTATTTGTATTTGCATTTGTATTTGTAGTGATGTTGATGTTTTGAAGGTAATGGGATGTTGTTTTTTAATTTTCCACGTCAGATTGCAACATCACACATCATCCTCACAACATACCACATGCTTCCTACGTCACATTCTTCTTCCCATCCACCACATACTTGCACTCACACCACATGCCCTCCCATACCACACCACCACACGCCTCTACCATCACCTTTACCCATTACGTCCTTCATGACCGTCAGTTCCTCACGATCTCGCACTCATCCATACTGTAACCTCCTGCCCCTCCGCCACATATACTCACCCATACATTCTTCTTCATAGTTACCCAACACTATGCTATTCACTTGTCTCCTCCATTTCGCTCACCTCATTCCATACTGTCTCCCTATCCAGTCTAGCATCACACACTGTTATTATGTATCAGTTTTTCTCGCTTACCTATCTGTTTCCATTTTTTTCCTACATTTCCCATTAATTCCATTTACTACAACATGCCTCTTACTCTCTCCCTATACATTTAACTACTTCCCACTTGTAACCTATTATAGCCTATACATATCTCCTCTATCCATCCACTCCATCTCATTCCACTATCGGAGGTTGATGGCGCTGTGGTAAAAGATACACTTAAGGAATTCGTGTGTTTAATTAAGCCTTAGATTCACGAGGGTAATTTGGTGGGAGAAATAGAGTCTTCCCACCTAAACAGGGATGCATGACCGTCGTTGTCTAGTGATGGTGGAATATTGTTATTGCACGACTTTTCTCTCGCTCGTGTCTAGATTTCACACACTTACTTCCACACGTGCAGACCATGTCCACATTACTGCTGAGCGCACCCCACCACACTATCCACTGCACGTGCCTTCATTCTAATCAGCAGGTACCACGCAGCCCTCCTCATCCACATCCTCATCCCGACACAACTCGCAACGTGTGCTTTACCGCCCGTGGAGGCTAACGAGGCTCCTTAACGCCTAGCCCCTCGTCGTCTTATCAGAGCACCCCACCCTCCCACCGCCTTCCCCTCTGCTGGTGACACACGTCCCTTATCACCCAGACCCTCTCCCCTCTATGTTGTAATCAAAGTTTTCCTTCTCACTCTACTAATCATTCCTTCTCTGTATGTTATTCCCTTTGATTTTCATTCGTATATTAAATGTCCTTACTCATTTGTTCTCTTCTATTCGTGTTTATAATTGTTTCATTCCCTCCTTCCCTTCTTCCTATCTTCCCTTCTTCACCTGTCCTTGGTTAGACCCTCAACGCATCTCCACTCACGCGGCCTTGACTCACTAACCCATTTCGTATGAGAGCCGCGAGAAGTGTGTTTCAGATGGCGTGTAGGCGTGTGGGGTGCTGTTTGGGCGGGGTGGTCAGGGAGGGACAGTGACAAAGACAGATAACTTCTTCCCTTCCTCCTGTATTATTCATGCACCGCTCCATTAAGTCTCCTCGCTCCCTCAGTTAATGGGGCTGTCTCCTCTACGTAGTCTCCACATCTTTCAATGCCACCCACACCTTACCCAGAGCCGTTAACATTTCCCACGCAGCGCCCACACACTTCACCCACAGACCGCCCTCACACATTTAATATAATATGTTTTATGTTTTGTTGCAGGGTACACGTGAAGATAAGTGACGGGGGAGAAGAGGGAACCGTGATACCTCTCTTTTCCAAGTTATGAAGAAGAAGAGAGGATCGAGAGTGATAAGAAAATTATTTAATCCTCCATCTTGACTCGATAAGAAAAACCAATGATTATATAACAAAAGCAAGAGAGAAAAAAGTGAATAACATACTATCGAAAAAAAACATTGCATCCACCCTGTACTTAAATCTTAGAAAAAACACCACAAAATTTTTTTTCAAGACAAAACAATTCCAATTACTTTCCAAAACCACGCACAAGAGTGATTAATCGTCTTCAAGAAACATAACTCTAGTGACTGCAGAAAGTGAGTCGCGTGGAGCCTTTCTCAAAGTAGGACGTCCACACAGCCCTTGGGAGCAGCAGGGGTGAGGAAAGGCCTGTTGGTTAGGGCTCTGTGTAGTAAATGGATACTGTAACACTATACTGTATCCTTAACGCGGCCTCCTTGCTTCTATATCCATCGAGTTACACATAGAATTAAGAGTACCAAATAGTCAACATCGCTAACAGAACTTCAACAATCCTAGCGAATGTTATCACAGCAACAATTACAACCTCCGTGTTCGCCCTCACCGCTACTACAACCACCATCACCATCACCACCATCATCACCGCAGCTCCAATCGCCTTCACCACTATTGACTCTGCCACCACAGCCTCAGCTACTCATCGTACAAGGTAAACATGGTACTTTTCCCTTCCTTTCCATTATGTCTTATTATTGCCATAAATTATTTTTTATGAGCTGGAATTTGTGTACATAGGCTGATGTTGGAGGAATGAGTGAGTGAGTAAGAATGCGAGTGAGTGAGTGATTGAGTGAGTGAGTGAGTGAGTAAGTGAGTGAGTGAGTGAGTGAATGTATGCTGCAGTTGGGACCCATTACTAGCACCATAAAAATAAAAAAACTCGTAACTCCTCACCGCAAAAGAGTGAGGTAAGGTAAGGAGTCCATGCCTTCCTTTCACCACTCGTCGCCACCTCCAAAGGCACCTCCATCTCTTCTATTACATATCGCATCTCACTCAGGCAACGCGAGACCGAGTGTAGTTAGTGGAGCAGCGGGAAATCTTGTGGTGCGGGGAGGAGAGAAGGAAAACAATTGTGTCTTTTCCCTTGTGGTAATTATCAACATAGCCAAGACGAGTCTGACAGTCAGTCGTGTGATGGAGGAGAGTTTTTAGGTTGCTGGTGTTTTCTTATGATTTGAAGATGGTAAATAATCTAGTTTGTTGTTTGTTAGCTCGTAAAAGGAACACATAGCAAGGATCTGACTCCAATTGTCTCTCCCTCTGTGTGTGTGTGTGTTTGTGTGTCTATCTATCTGTCTACCTGTCTGCTTGTTTACCTGCCTGTCTGTATCTGTCTATCTCTTTGTCTACGTGTCTCTATGTGTATCTGTATTTATACCAATCTGCCTGCATCTTTCCGATATGGATCTTAATTCATCATGTGTAAAAACATCAATATCTCATCAGTAATAATTTGCAGAATGGCTCTTTGTCTGTCCTTGAAATTAGTTAGACCCATTTCACTGTCACCAATAGCGCAATTAGCCCTGGAGGCGTGTTGGGGGGGGGGGGGGGTGTTCCGAGTGCGTGTCGCGG
>JAXIVD010001699.1:37715-40215 GCA_036785275.1 Cancer borealis
CTGCTTCAGTATGGCGCCGCTCGGCCCAATGATGCAGCGCCGCTGGTGTGGCGCCACGGCCAGTGTGGTGTCCAGCACCTCTTTCTTCCACGAGGCTCGAACACTGTTCGGTACCGTCTTCGGGGCGCGCCGAGTGTTCCTGCGTGGAGCAGGCGTTGCCTTCTTGGGTGCAGCAGGCCCGGCCTGCACCTCCACAGGCTGCAGCGCCTTCTCCTCGCTCACAGGTGACAAGGCCTTCTGCTTGTGTGGCCGTTTCTTCTTAGTGACCATGGCCCAGCCCTCCGTGGGGGCGTCAGGGTCCTGGCCGTGCACGTGCATCACGCCAGACATCAAACCCTCGTCCGCCTTGGCCCTTCGTGGCTTTCTTTTCTTCTGCCTTTTTTTTCGTTCCTTTGGTACATCCTCGGTGGCAGCGTCCTTGACGAGAGGCTCCTGTGGGAATGCCTCCTCCTCCTCCTCTACACGCTCCTCGATGGCGTCCTCTTGAAACGCTGAATCAGTGATGATGCCTTCTGCCTCGTTAGAGCTAAAGTATTCTTCTTCCGTGTTACCATGTTGTTCGTCATCTGCCTCGTCAGTAACATAGTCTTCGTCGCTCAAACTTTGGTTTACTTCCTCCTCAAAACTAACGTATTCTTCTTCCGTGTCCTTCGTGTTCAATTCTCTATCACCACCTGCTTGTTTTTCATTAATTTCCGATCCCTCTGCAGTGATGTGTTCACTTTCTTCATTATCTTTCTGTTCTTCATTGACGTGATCGCATTGTTCTTCCGACAGTGACTTACGATGCCACATAACAACCTTTCCTTCTTCTTTAACTTGAAGGATAAAATTCTGCGTCGAACGATCCTCGGTATATAATAGCCTAAGGAAGTCCTGCAATCTTACGAAGATAACATACTTCCCTCGACGGTGCCACGTGACACTCACCTTCACTCTGGCCTCAATGGCGCTCCATTGGGCCTTCACTAGACGGCGGATGTCTAGTGTTGCAAGGCGTGAAGTATAGCGACGCATCCCTTCACCGGCCTTCATCTTTCCGAAGGTGAACAATCCCACCTGCTTGTACCGAGGCTCATCGGGAAACCAGAAGGTGGATCCCGGCTTTTCTACCGAAAGCTTCAACTTCTTGGGGTAGTCCCGCGCTTCCCTTGTCTCCAACATGCAGCAGCCTGCTCGCACAATGCGTGTTGCTCGTCCAAGGTCCATCTTCATTATGACAGACTTTTTTTTTTTTTTTTTTTTTTTTTTTTTTTTTAGTTAGGGGGGGATAGGAAAAGGGGGGTGAAAGAAGGAGTCTAGATGAAGAATAGTGAAGAAGAAATTATGAAGTACAGAAGAGAGATAATAGTTGGCGGGCTGACCGCCTTGCTTATTGTTAACATTTTATTTTTTTTTTTATATTTTTATTTTTTATATGTGCTTTAATGTTGTGCTCTTCGCAAGCTCGTAGATGTTTGTTGATATTTCATTTTTGCTTTTCTTTCTAGGTCCGTTTATTACCGTCTTATTTCGAATGTTCTATGGTTAACATTGAATGTTGTTTGCTACTAAAGTTCTCTGGCCATCCAGGTAAGTATTTTTATTTTTATTTATTTATTTATTTTATATTTATTTATTTATTTGTTTATTCTATTTAATTCAGATATCCCTTCACTTTCTTTTCTTTTTTCTTTATTTTTATTATGTATACATGGGTATTGGTGTTCCTTTGTTTATTTGTAGTATTGGTTTTCGGAACCATCCGTGTTCTTTATTGTTTAGTGTTTGTATAATTTCTTTGTAATTTTTATCTTTTAATTCTTTAATTAGTTTCTCTTTTATATTGTTTCCTCTTTCCTGTATAGTTACATTTAACGGTTTTAGTTTTGCTAGAGTGTGTAATTCTTCCGTATTTCTTTCGTAAGGATATTTTTCGTTGTATGCAAATCTTAGACTTTTGTTTTGTATTATTTGTAGTGTTTTTATTGTTGTTTTTGATTGGCTATTTAGGGGATATGAGGGGTAATTTAGTATGGGAAGAATACAAGCCTTTACTAAATGTGTTTTTATGTTGGTTGGTAATCTATTAAATCTTTTCATGATGTTAAGGGTTTTATTGGCTTTGATTTTTTGATGTCTTATGTGGTTTCTTATTCCCTGTGTGTTAAAATGTAGGCCTAGGATGCATCCTTCCTTGGAGTAAGGTATTGTTACGTTATCTATTTTAACAGGATGATTCTTATTTGTAGCTATTGGTATTATTTTTAATTTGTTGGTGTTGGTTTTTATTTTCCATTTATTTTCGTATTTGTTGACCTTTAATATCTCACTTGCTGTTTTTGTTGCCATCATTGTCCTTCCTTTGCCTTGGTATGTGATTATTTGTGTTATGTCATCTGCGTACATTAAATATGTGTTTTTTGCTGCTGGTTTTGGGATGTCATGTGTGTATAATGCATATAATGTTGGTGAGAGTGCACTTCCTTGAGGTACACCGCTTCTTATTATGAATTCCTTT
>JAXIVD010001699.1:47715-65215 GCA_036785275.1 Cancer borealis
TCGGAACACCCCCCCCCCCCCCAACACGCCTCCAGGGCTAATTGCGCTAATGGTGACAGTGAAATGGGTCTAACTAATTTCAAGGACAGACAAAGAGCCATTCTGCAAATTATTACTGATGAGATATTGATGTTTTTACACATGATGAATTAAGATCCATATCGGAAAGATGCAGGCAGATTGGTATAAATACAGATACACATAGAGACACGTAGACAAAGAGATAGACAGATACAGACAGGCAGGTAAACAAGCAGACAGGTAGACAGATAGATAGACACACAAACACACACACACAGAGGGAGAGACAATTGGAGTCAGATCCTTGCTATGTGTTCCTTTTACGAGCTAACAAACAACAAACTAGATTATTTACCATCTTCAAATCATAAGAAAACACCAGCAACCTAAAAACTCTCCTCCATCACACGACTGACTGTCAGACTCGTCTTGGCCATGTTGATAATTACCACAAGGGAAAAGACACAATTGTTTTCCTTCTCTCCTCCCCGCACCACAAGATTTCCCGCTGCTCCACTAACTACACTCGGTCTCGCGTTGCCTGAGTGAGATGCGATATGTAATAGAAGAGATGGAGGTGCCTTTGGAGGTGGCGACGAGTGGTGAAAGGAAGGCATGGACTCCTTACCTTACCTCACTCTTTTGCGGTGAGGAGTAACGAGTTTTTATATTTTTATGGTGCTAGTAATGGGTCCCAACTGCAACATACATTCACTCACTCACTCACTCACTTACTCACTCACTCACTCACTCAATCACTCACTCACTCGCATTCTTACTCACTCACTCATTCCTCCAACATCAGCCTATGTACACAAATTCCAGCTCATAAAAAATAATTTATGGCAATAATAAGACATGATGGAAAGGAAGGGAAAAGTACCATGTTTACCTTGTACGATGAGTAGCTGAGGCTGTGGTGGCAGAGTCAATAGTGGTGAAGGCGATTGGAGCTGCGGTGATGATGGTGGTGATGGTGATGGTGGTAGTAGTAGCGGTGAGGGCGAACACGGAGGTTGTAATTGTTGCTGTGATAACATTCGCTAGGATTGTTGAAGTTCTGTTAGCGATGTTGACTATTTGGTACTCTTAATTCTATGTGTAACTCGATGGATATAGAAGCAAGGAGGCCGCGTTAAGGATACAGTATAGTGTTACAGTATCCATTTGCTACACAGAGCCCTAACCAACAGGCCTTTCCTCACCCCTGCTGCTCCCAAGGGCTGTGTGGACGTCCTACTTTGAGAAAGGCTCCACGCGACTCACTTTCTGCAGTCACTAGAGTTATGTTTCTTGAAGACGATTAATCACTCTTGTGCGTGGTTTTGGAAAGTAATTGGAATTGTTTTGTCTTGAAAAAAATGTTTGTGATGTTTTTTCTAAGATTTAAGTACAGGGTGGATGCAATGTTTTTTTTCGATAGTATGTTATTCACTTTTTTCTCTCTTGCTTTTGTTATATAATCATTGGTTTTTCTTATCGAGTCAAGATGGAGGATTAAATAATTTTCTTATCACTCTCGATCCTCTCTTCTTCTTCATAACTTGGAAAAGAGAGGTATCACGGTTCCCTCTTCTCCCCCGTCACTTATCTTCACGTGTACCCTGCAACAAAACATAAAACTTATTATATTAAATGTGTGAGGGCGGTCTGTGGGTGAAGTGTGTGGGCGCTGCGTGGGAAATGTTAACGGCTCTGGGTAAGGTGTGGGTGGCATTGAAAGATGTGGAGACTACGTAGAAGAGACAGCCCCATTAACTGAGGGAGCGAGGAGACTTAATGGAGCGGTGCATGAATAATACAGGAGGAAGGGAAGAAGTTATCTGTCTTTGTCACTGTCCCTCCCTGACCACCCCGCCCAAACAGCACCCCACACGCCTACACGCCATCTGAAACACACTTCTCGCGGCTCTCATACGAAATGGGTTAGTGAGTCAAGGCCGCGTGAGTGGAGATGCGTTGAGGGTCTAACCAAGGACAGGTGAAGAAGGGAAGATAGGAAGAAGGGAAGGAGGGAATGAAACAATTATAAACACGAATAGAAGAGAACAAATGAGTAAGGACATTTAATATACGAATGAAAATCAAAGGGAATAACATACAGAGAAGGAATGATTAGTAGAGTGAGAAGGAAAACTTTGATTACAACATAGAGGGGAGAGGGTCTGGGTGATAAGGGACGTGTGTCACCAGCAGAGGGGAAGGCGGTGGGAGGGTGGGGTGCTCTGATAAGACGACGAGGGGCTAGGCGTTAAGGGGCCTCGTTAGCCTCCACGGGCGGTAAAGCACACGTTGCGAGTTGTGTCGGGATGAGGATGTGGATGAGGAGGGCTGCGTGGTACCTGCTGATTAGAATGAAGGCACGTGCAGTGGATAGTGTGGTGGGGTGTGCTCAGCAGTAATGTGGACATGGTCTGCACGTGTGGAAGTAAGTGTGTGAAATCTAGGCACGAGCGAGAGAAAAGTCGTGCAATAACAATATTCCACCATCACTAGACAACGACGGTCATGCATCCCTGTTTAGGTGGGAAGACTCTATTTCTCCCACCAAATTACCCTCGTGAATCTAAGGCTTAATTAAACACACGAATTCCTTAAGTGTATCTTTTACCACAGCGCCATCAACCTCCGATAGTGGAATGAGATGGAGTGGATGGATAGAGGAAATATGTATAGGCTATAATAGGTTACAAGTGGGAAGTAGTTAAATGTATAGGGAGAGAGTAAGAGGCATGTTGTAGTAAATGGAATTAATGGGAAATGTAGGAAAAAAATGGAAACAGATAGGTAAGCGAGAAAAACTGATACATAATAACAGTGTGTGATGCTAGACTGGATAGGGAGACAGTATGGAATGAGGTGAGCGAAATGGAAGAGACAAGTGAATAGCATAGTGTTGGGTAACTATGAAGAAGAATGTATGGGTGAGTATATGTGGCGGAGGGGCAGGAGGTTACAGTATGGATGAGTGCGAGATCGTGAGGAACTGACGGTCATGAAGGACGTAATGGGTAAAGGTGATGGTAGAGGCGTGTGGTGGTGTGGTATGGGAGGGCATGTGGTGTGAGTGCAAGTATGTGGTGGATGGGAAGAAGAATGTGACGTAGGAAGCATGTGGTATGTTGTGAGGATGATGTGTGATGTTGCAATCAGACGTGGAAAATTAAAAAAGAACATCCCATTACCTTCAAAACATCAACATCACTACAAATACAAATGCAAATACAAATAGCTAAAATATTCATTTTTTGGCAAAGTTTTATTTTTGCATTTATCGACCACGCGCTAAAAGTAAATGCTTATATTAGTGTTCACATCATATTTTCTCGAAACTTTTCTCTGTAAAATAGTTATTTTATATACTTATAATAATGGGACATTTCATAAGGAGCTCAATGATGCCTTCAAATATTTCGTATCTCTGTTTGTGTGTGTATGTGTGTGTGTGTGTGTGTGTGTGTGTGTGTGTGTGTGTGTGTGTGTGTGTGTGTGTGTGTGTGTGTGTGTGTGTGTGTGTGTGTGTGTGTGAGTGTGAGTGTGTGTTTGTGTGTATTTGCCTGTTACCTGTGGTTTTGGTATCACCAGGAAGTAAGAAACGTAAAGCGGGCAACACAGCCCTCGTTAGCCTTTATCTTAATCAGTCTTCACCCGGGAACACACAGTAACCTCACCATCCTCTTTTCATTATGTTGTGATTTGGTTTTATAATAAATTTGTTTTCAGTTTCTCTCGTGCAACAATTTAAGGTGGAGGTGGAGGAGGGTCTGAGTAGCGACCTGGAGGCCTCTTTCCCCACCTCGTCCTCCAGTGCTGCTGCTTCAAGCTCTTCCTTCCCGTCTCCCCTTCACTCTGTCTGCACCAAAAAATTCCTACGATTCCCGCGTCATCCGAGCGTCGATTTCAACCTGTGACTCCCCTCACCCAACCCGTCTTGTGACTCCCATCACAAAATCCGACTTGTGACTCCCATCACCCAACCAGAGTTGTGACTCCCATCACAAAACCCGACTTGAGACTCCCATCACCCAACCCGACTTGTGACTCCCATCACAAAACCCGACTTGTGACTCCCATCAACCAACCCGACTTGTGACTCCCATCACCCAACCCGACTTGTGACTCCCATCACAAAACCCGACTTGTGACTCCCATCACAAAACCCGACTTGTGACTCCCATCAACCAACCCGACTGGTGACTCCCATCACAAAACCCGAATTGTGACTTCCATCACCCAACCCACATCACTGCTGCTTCCCCCAGCAGCAGTGATCACCCAACACGACCAGCCAACACATCACTGCTGCTTCCCCCAGCAGCAGTGATCACCGATCACGACCAGCCAGCACATCACTGCTGCTTCCCCCAGCAGCAGTGATCACCCAACACGACCAGCCAACACATCACTGCTGCTTCCCCCAGCAGCAGTGATCACCCAACACGACCAGCCAGCACATCACTGCTGCTTCCCCCAGCAGCAGTGATCACCCAACACGACCAGCCAGCACATCACTGCTGCTTCCCCCAGCAGCAGTGATCACCCAACACGACCAGCCAAAACATCACTGCTGCTTCTCCCAGCAGCAGTGATCACCCAACACGACCAGCCAGCACATCACTGCTGCTTCCCCCAGCAGCAGTGATCACCCAACACGACCAGCCAGCACATCACTGCTGCTTCCCCCAGCAACAGTGATCACCGATCACGACCAGCCAGCACATCACTGTTGCTTCCCCCAGCAGCAGTGATCACCCAACACGACCAGCCAACATATCACTGCTGCTTCCCCCAGCAGCAGTTATCACCCAACACGACCAGCCAGCACATCACTGCTGCTTCCCCCAGCAGCAGTGATCACCGATCACGACCAGCCAGCACATCACTGCTGCTTCCCCCAGCAGCAGTGATCACCGATCACGATCAGTCAACACATCTCTGTTGCTTCCTCCAGCAGCAGTGATCACCCAACACGACTAGCCAACATATCACTGCTGCTTCCCCCAGCAGCAGTGATCACCCAATACGACCAGCCAACATATCACTGCTGCTTCCCCCAGCAGCAGTGATCACCGATCACGACAAGCCAGCACATCACTGCTGCTTCCCCCAGCAGCAGTGATCACCCAACACTACCAGCCAGCACATCACTACTGCTTCCCCCAGCAGCAGTGATCACCCAACACGACCAGCCAACATATTACTGCTGCTTCCCCCAGCAGCAGTGATCACCCATCACGACAAGCCAGCACGTCACTGCTGCTTCCCCCAGCGGCAGTGATCACCCAACACGACCAGCCAACATATCACTGCTGCTTCCCCCAGCAGCAGTGATCACCGATCACGACAAGCCAGCACATCACTGCTGCACCCCCCAGCAGCAGTGATCACCCAACACTACCAGCCAGCACATCACTGCTGCTTCCCCCAGCAGCAGTGATCACCCAACACGACCAGCCAACATATCACTGCTGTTTCCCCCAGCAGCAGTGATCACCGATCACGACAAGCCAGCACGTTACTGCGGCTTCCCCCAGCAGCAGTGATCACCCAACACTACCAGCCAGCACATCACTGTTGCTATCCCCAGCAGCAGTGATCACCCATAACGACCAGTCAAGTCAACACACTGCTGCCATCGCTCTCTCAGCACCCAACTTGACTCGAGTCTCCCAGCACACCCTTAGTTACAGTTTCTTACACGTTAGGCAATCCGTTCACTTTTCTATTGCATTACTCTCTAAAAAAATTAATTAATAAATAAAAGACACTATTCATCTTCTGTTTTCTTTTTGATGACTTGACGACTTGATCAAGATCCCTATGGTATGTATGGATTTTGGGTAACATCACCATCTATCAGTAAGCTTTCGAACTAATTTTGCGACTGTAGTACCATCTGGCGCTGGATTTATTAACAACTACGTGTACCACCGGCCTCTATTGACTAACTTACGAACTTGTTTTTGCGACTACACTCCCATCTGGTGGCTGATTTCCGAACTAAATTTTAGGAACTGCCATCTTGTTGCTCAACAATATATTAGTCTTTGACATCTGGAATTGCACTAAAATAATATATTACTATCGACACATCAGTTTAAATTCTTTATAGTGGTATCGTGGAATATGAAGGTGTAGATTCAAGTTGTTGTGGTGGGTAACATCGGAAGCAGCTCGTGTATAGTGCTGAAGCCTCGTCATGCCCACCACATCCATGAGACATAAACATTTCCAGAAAGATGTAGTGATTTTAGCATCATTCCGTGATTTATTATACACAACTATGACAACGTACACCTGAAAATCCCTACGAGTAATTTTGGGGATGCATGCAGCAACTTACCCTTGCTCGGTAACCATGAGCCAGAATGCTACGACTACTATGTCCAAGTCTGTACTTTCACCTCATGGGTTCTCTTCACGCCAAAAACATAGAGCTTTGTTACTAGGCACAGAGGCTTACTTGCGTCGCGCGATAATATACGTATTTTTGCAGGTGTGCACAGGCGTAATGGATGGGATGTACCTGCATGATAGTGTGGCTCACGTTTTTAGAATTTATCTGTGTTTCCATTGGTAGACTATGAATTATTGTGATGAAAATGAAGATCAAATACAGCCATAATAGTAGTAGTAGTAGTAGTAGTAGTAGTAGTAGTAGTAGTAGTAGTAGTAGTAATAGTAGTAGTAGAAGTAGTAGTAGTAGTAGTAGTAGTATTAGTAGTAGTAGTAGTAGTAGTAGCAGTAGTAGTAGTAGTAGTAGTAGTAGTAGTAGTAGTAGTAGTAGTAGTAGTAATAGTAGTAGTAGTAGTAGTGGTAGCAGTAGTAGTAGTAGTAGTAGTAATAGTAGTAGTAGTAGTAGTAGTAGTAGTAGTAGTAGTAGTAGTAGTAGTAGTAGTAGTAGTAGCAGTAGCAGTAGTAGTAGTAGTGGTAGCAGTAGTAGTAGTAGTAGCAGTAGTAGTAGTAGTAGTAGTAGTGGTAGTAGTAGTAGTAGTAGTAGTAGTAGTAGCAGTAGTAGTAGTAGAAGTAGTAGTAGTAGTAGTAGTAGTAGTAGCAGTAGTAGTAGTAGTAGTAGTAGTAGTAGTAATAGTGGTAGTAGTAGTAGTGGTAGTAGTAGTAGTAGTAGTAGTAGTCAATCAATCAATCAATATACTTTATTTCATAATACATATATTACATAAGACATATTTTACATAAACACAAGTAGTCATAATAATCATTCAATAATAAAAAATAACCTACTCATATTTTTTCTAGCTACTGATTTTATACTATACGTACATAAAAATAAATAATCTTATATGGGATTAAAATCCAAAAAATACACATGGTCCCTTTCTTTCCTCATGTGTCTGTACCCACTGAATCCTTGATGACAGAACGTCCATATCTTCATTAAGTATCTCAACACCATACACTGTTTTAAAATTCTTAATAATATTTCCAACACAGAAGCCTTCCTTAATGTACGGGATATTATGTCTTATGACTGGATTATGATTCTTGATTATTCTTTTAATATACTTTGCCTGAACTTTAGCCACATGATGATTCAAAAGAAGTTGATTGCATCCCTCCGCTGTGATATGACTACTGGCAAAGGATGGCACTCCATACATCTTCTTCAGAGACCTGCTAAATGCGACAATAAAAGTTTTAAAAATACCGGAATTAAAAGTTCTAAAATGTGTCCACAAACTGAGATCGTAATCGGGCTTACAGTATGCATTAAAAAGATATAATAAAGCATCTCTATTTACAAAACAATAATCTCTTAAAATACTGTTAAAAGAAGCATAAAAACTGTTTAATCTAAAGCTGACATCATCTTCATCTCTGAAATTATATAGCAACTTATATCCCAAATATTTAAATGAATTCACAACTTGGAGCAAATACACCATTAAGAACAATATTTTGTAAACTATTATCTTTTACATTAGAAAAAATCATGCATTTAGTCTTGTTGTTATAAAAAAAAAATTTCATTAATTGAAGTACAAAGTTTATCATAAAGAGTATTCATAGCAGATGCATTCTGAGCCAGTAGTACTAAATCATCAGCGTAGGCTAAAATATTACATCTCATATCACCAAGTTTGCATCCGACCTCTGTTTGAGAAATATCACTGATTATTGAATCTATATAGATATTGAATAAGAAGGGCGAAAGGATCCCTCCCTGACGTACACCTTTATCAATATAGTTGTAACTACTATATGCACCACGCCATTTAACAGTTGTTTTCTGATTTCTGAGATACTGCATTATAATAAGTATAATATCAATAGGTACATCACAATTAAATAGATTATCTACCAAAATAAATTGATCAATGTTGTCGAATGCTTTGCTCAAATCGACAAAAGTAGCCATTGCAGATTGTTTGTGTCTTGTATATTTCCACATAACCTCCTTCAACACAAAACATGCATCCATAGTGGACGAACCAGACTTAAAACCAAATTGCCTACAATTTAAAAACACCTCGGATAAAACGTCTAAAAGATACATTTCAAATAATTTCAAAATACATGAAGATTGCATGACTGGTCTATAATTACATGATTCTGTAGAGTTTTTCATTGAATCCTTTAGAATGGGTATAATTGTACCCTTTAAAAGGTTCACAGGAAGATAACAATGTATAAAACATAAGTTAAAAAACCGAGCTAAAATCGCTAAAAAAGAAGTGGAAGCATTTTTTTTTTAACAAATATAGAATGAATTAGATCATGACCTTGACCAGTGTTAAGACGAGCAACAAGTTTCTTGATAGTCTCAGAAGATACACACATATTCATTTTTCGCCGAAAGTGCCACTGTTCTTTAATTCTATCACATAAAGCAGAATCTACGTCAATAAAGTAGTTCTGTTGACTTGGGATAAATTTATCAAAAAATAAACCAGCAATATCTGAGTCTATGTTTTTTCCATCAATAATGTTCGACACTTTACTTGTTTTTCTTTTTCTTTTCAATTCACTCCAGAATTGTACTTTATTCTTTATTGCAAACTTTTCCATGATGCTCAAACTTAATTCTTGTCTTTCATTTGCCTTGCAGTCATTTAGCTCCTTTTTAAGCTCACTCCTTGTTCTAATCATTTCCTCATGTTCTGCTATTCCTCTGACTTTACCAAGACGCATCCAGTCCAAATATTTTTCCCTAGCAGCACTGTGTTTAGCTTTCACTCTTCTGTTCCATCCTGGGATTACTTTAAACTTATTTTTCTTAATTTCATTATGTGCATACTGATGATTGGAGTTTTGTACACTAAATGTGATATTTTCGTACATAGCATCAATCATTTCTAGATGTTTCTTATCTCTGCAACCTAAAGTTAAACAATTATGAATTGGTAACTTGCATAGGTTCATTAATTCAACACCAACACTATTCATAATGTCATTTATCTCTACTGATGTTAGTTTTCCCCAATTAATGTATGAATTAGATCTCACACTTTCAGCTGGTAGTGTTCCTGCACAGGAATAATCACTAAAGAACTGCAAAGTTGTCAACAATGGTACATGATCTGAGCCAACAATATTATTTAATATTTTTACATCAGTTACTTTAATATTGCTATGGTCCTTACCTATTATGTGATTAAGCCATTTCGGAACTGCATTACCACACCCAACAAACGTATATGAATTGTCTTCAAGTAAAGTCACATCAAAACATTTCAAGGAATTTCTCACCATAAAATCGGATAAATTTCTCCAAGCTCGACCTGAGAATGGATCAGCGTTAAAGTCACCGGCTAAGAAAATATTATCATGTTTAACATCATTTATGTAACCTTCCAATTTAGCAAGACTTTCTAAATACTGTTCTTGTGTAGAGACCTTCCAAATACCACTATTTAAATAAACATTGATAAAAACTATATCATTACCATTTATGTTAACATCAAGAACAATACATTTTTTCTCAAATGACACTTTGTTTATACTAATTTTCAAATGTTTACGCCACAAAACAGCTAATCCACCCTCCGGTCTGCCTGCCATGCTTGCCAGAGCTCTATCCGAGAGGGTTGCTCCTACCCCAACATAATCATAACCTTCATCAATGTATTCTAGAATACCGAGTTTCTCCTCCGTCACAAAAGTTTCCTGAAGAAAATTAAAATCAATATTTAATGTTGTTAATCTTCTTATTAAGTCTATGTTCTTTTTAAGAGAACAACAATTAAATGAACACACGTTCATCAACTGCACATCCATAATGAAAAATTTATTATTAGACCTAGTAATATCCGAAGCTGTTCTTTGATTTATTATAGTATCTGTTAACAATAATACCTTCAGGCCATAATTCAGCATTGAAAAGTTTTTCTCTCTCAGAGAACTTCACAGTCATTTTATACGCTTTATACTCCTCCGTTCTTATTGTCAAGTTGATAACAGCAGCAACTTGTACTTCAAATATGTCGTATATATAATTCCTTAGTTCATCTATAGTTACAGCATTGTCTACTCTTCCAACGAAAATATCTACATAACGTGTAGCAGCCTTAAAGGTGCCTTCACTCTTTTTTAATCCTCTCACTGCGTTATTTTCACGCCTGTTGTCATTCCTCAGTCTTTTCTTATTAACAACTAACTTCCAGCCGTCATCTTCACCTTGCAAATTCTTAAGTTGTACGTCTCCAGCTAAGATATTAGGGTTGTTGTTCCTAGAAATATAATCACTCTTTTCACTGGCTTCATTTACATTCTTTTTTAAGCATCTCTGGTTGTTAACGGGAAAATTTCCATGCCTCATCCCGTCACGAACAATACTGCTTCCAAGCATCCTCCGTTTCGGAACAGTACCTGGACCACCCTCCTGAGCAGAAGCGACAGCACCTTGCACTTCATTCACACCAGTAGTCGAATCAGTGGTGTTTCGAATACCGGCCACCACGGCAGCATCCGAAACATCATTCCGAGCAGGAACAGCACCGCCCTGCGCTTCATTCACACCATGAGTCGGATCAGTGGTGATTCGAATACCAGCGGCAACCAAGGCAGCATCCGAAACATCATTCAAAACTGGAGCGGCAACACTTCGAGTTTCATTGCCAGTATTAGAAGATTCCACGCGTTCAGGTTCATTTCGGAGAGTTACAAGATCCGGAACAAAGCTTTCATTCACTATGATGTCTTTTGCTGCTTCATCTAGACCAGTCACAGCCTTCATGAATTTTTTTTTTAAATCTACAACATCGACTCTGAGTTGCCGGATGGTGTCAGCAGAGTTGATCACATCTGTTTTCATATCTAAAATCTTTGGTAAAAATTCTTTGATGACAGCAATGTCCTCAAAAAAGTTTGATAAAAGTGGCCCAAATTTTTCTAATCCAATCGGTGGCATCCGTTTATGTGAATCAGTAACGAACCGCACTGCTTTATTTTCATTTGAGACTCGCTCATGAAGCTCCATAAAATCATTCACTTATTTTCGTTTTTTTCTGGATCTCTCCGCCAACATTAGTCTTCGTTCAATATGGAGCATAATATTTCTTTGCTTTTTTTAATCTCTTCGTAGCAGTAAAAATAGTTAATAATATCAAAAAATGTGTCATACGAATAATCATTCTTCCCAGACGATACGAAGCACAGAATACTGTTTATGATGATTTCACTATCCGCCATGTTGGCCACTTCCAACAACACTTCTTGCCAGGATTCTAAATACTTTATACTAAACACTTTATGTGCTTTATATATTCCACATCTGGGTCTTCACCACATTACTGTGTTCTATAGAGCTATCTGTACAGCCCTGTTATATCCATTATGCTGGAAATCACTGTATATATCTATGGAAAGTGAATATATCAGGAGCTCTAAAACCAAGGTGTTGACAGTGCTGCTGCTAGACTGCTAGTCTAGTAGTAGTAGTAGTAGTAGTAGTAGTAGTAGTAGTAGTAGGAGTATTAGTAGTAGTAGTAGTACTAGTAGTAGTAGTAGTAGTAGTAGTAGTAGTAGCGGTAGTAGTAGTAGTAGTAGTAGTAGTAGTAGTAGTAGTAGAAGTAGCAGTAGTAATAGTAGTAGTAGTAGCAGTAGTAGTAGTAGTAGTAGTAGTAGTAGTAGTAGTAGTAGTTGTAGTAGTAGTAGAAGTATTATTATTATTATTATTATTATTATTATTAGTAGTAGTAGTAGTAGTAGTAGTAGTAGTAGCGGTAGTAGTAGTAGTAGTAGTAGTAGCGAATCTGAGGGACTCCGACTGCACGGACGTCACACACCACCAAACGAAGTTATCTTCGACATGATAACCGCGGAGATGGTGTGGAAGAAATCCCTCCAGACCCACGGCAGTGCTGGTCCCTCAGGTCTGGATGCAAAAGGATGGCGCCGCCTATTGAGCAGCTCCATCTGTGGCAGTGGCGCTAGTGATCTCTGTAGTGCCCTAGCAGCACTAGCGAGGAAGCTTGCCACCACCACCTGTCACCATATCGACGCCCTCACTGCCTGCCGCCTTATTCCTCTGGATAAAAAGCCAGGATGCAGGCCCATTGGCATCGGCGAAGTCCTCCGTCGCATCGTGGGTAAATGCATCATGGCAGTTGTCAAGGAGGATGTAAGGAAGGCGGCTGGGAACCTGCAAGTGTGCGCAGGACACCAGGCAGGGGGGGAAGCAGCCATCCACGCCATGAGGGAGATCTACGCGGGAAAGGATTGTGAAGCGGTACTGTTAGTGGACGCATCAAATGCGTTTAATTCCATTAACAGAAAGACAATGCTTCACAATATTAAAATCAAATGTCCCTCTCTAGCTACATACGTAGGAAACACGTATGGTGAACCATGTGACTTGTTTGTAAATAGTAGTAGTAATAATTGTTTTAAGGTGCTCAAGTCAATGGAGGGGACAACACAAGGTGACCCAGTGGCCATGGCTATGTACGCAATAGGTCTCTCAGTGCTTCAGGATGTGATTGCGTTTGAAAACACCAAGGTGAAGCAAGTGGCATATGCCGACGACCTTTCGGGGGCCGGCACAATCTCAGACCTGGAAAGTTGGTGGGGATTGATAAAGGACAATGGACCCACCATAGGATACACACCCAATGCAGCTAAGTCCGTCCTTATTGTGAAATCCGAACTTTATGACCACGCTCTGGATATTTTCGGTGGTAGCGGGGTAATAATAACAAAGGACGGGCAGCGGCACTTGGGTGCTGTTATAGGAACAGAGGAGTTCAAGAAGGAGTTTGTAGGAGAAAAAGTGCTCGAGTGGGTGAGGGAGGTAGAAATCCTATCTGATATAGCTAGGACGGAGCCTCACGCAGCTTACTCTGCCTACACGCATGGCCTACAACATCGGTGGAATTACGTCATGCGCACCATCCCAGGCATCAGCCCTCTCCTCAGACCGCTGGAAAACGCTATAAGGAACACCCTCCTTCCAGCGTTACTGAGGTCTCCAGCACTGGGGGATGAAGAGAGGGCCCTGCTCGAACTTCCACCAAGACTGGGCGGGATGGGGATCACCTCTCCTGAGAGGTTGGCAACTAGGGAGCACCTCAACTCCATCAACCTAGCCAAGTCCCTCACAGTAAAGATAGTTGCTCAGGACGCACACGGGGAAATAGACCAAAATGCGATCGCTGAGCAAAGGAAGCAAATTTCCCTAGACAGGCAACAAGAGCAGAAGACCAGCCTTGAACGCCTGAAGACCATCGTGCCTGCCGCGACTGTGCGAAAAATCCATATTGCACAAGAGACGGGAGCGTCTAACTGGCTAACGTCACTGCCAATCAGAGCAAGAGGCTTCAACCTCAACAAACAAGAATTTGTCGACGCCGTTGCTCTGAGGTATGGCTGGCCAGTTGAAGGACTCCCCAACATCTGTGCATGTGGTTCCCCCAACAACATCGACCACACCATGACCTGCAAGAAGGGGGGATTCGTGTGCATCAGGCACGACGAGGTGAGGGACCTGACAGCCAACATGCTCAGGGAGGTGTGCCATGACGTCGCCACCGAGCCGACTCTTCTGCCACTTGGAGGAGAAAACCTGCGGTTGAGGTCGGCAAACATCTCCGATGAAGCTCGAGTTGACGTCAGTGCTCGGGGGTTTTGGACGAGGGGGCAGAGAGCCTTCTTCGACGTCCGGATCTTCGACCCGATGGCAGCATGTCACCGCGAGCTCTCTCTGGAGGCTGCCCACCGTAGGAATGAGCAGGAGAAGACGAGAACCTATGGCGAAAGGATTCAACACGTCGACCACGGCACCTTCACGCCTCTGGTCTTCACCACGTCCGGCGGGATGGGCTCCAAGGCTAAGTGCTTCTACTCAAGACTAGCCGATTTGATGGCAGAAAAGAAGCACCAGCCAAGGAGCCATGTTGTCGCCTGGATGAGGTGCCGCCTCTCATTCTCCCTTCTCAGGTCTTCCCTCCTGTGTCTCCGGGGTACCAGGCACGCCACTCCCTCCACCACGGACATAAGTGACCTTGATTGCGAAGCCACAGTGGTAGAGAGTAGAATAGGGGTGGGTAGGTTAGGGGATTAAATAAGGATGTAAATATAGGGGTAGATGGATATGGTTACGGGTTAGAATATTATGGTTGGATGCCACAGCCATTAGCGACCAGAGTTGGGGCTAATGACCTCCAATTTGTGGAGCCCATGCAAATAAAAAGGGTGGTAGTAGTAGTAGTAGTAATAGTAGTAGTAGTAGTAGTAGTAGTAGTAGTAGTAGTAGCGGTAATAGTAGTAGTAGTAGTAGTAGTAGTAGTAGTAGTAGTAGTAGCGGTAGTAATAGTAGTAGTAGTAGTAGTAGTAGTAGTAGTAGTAGCGGTAGTAGTAGTAGTAGTAGTAGTAGTAGCAGCAGTAGTAGTAGTAGTAGTAGTAGTAGTAGTAGTAGTAGTAGTTGTAGTAGTAGTAGTAGTATAGTAGAAGTAGTAGTAGTAGTAGTAGTACTAGTAGTAGTAGTAGTAGTAGTAGTAGTAGTAGCGGTAGTAGTAGTAGTAGTAGTAGTAGTAGTAGTAGTAGTAGTAGTAGCGGTAGTAGTAGTAGTAGTAGTAGTAGTAGTAGTAGTAGCGGTAGTAGTAGTAGTAGTAGTAGTAGTAGTAGTAGTAGTAGCAGTAGTAGTAGTAGTAGTAGTAGTAGTAGTAGTAGTAGCGGTAGTAGTAGTAGTAGTAGCAGTAGTAGTAGTAGTAGTAGTAGTAGTAGTAGTAGTAGTAGTAGTAGTAGTAGTAGTAGTAGTAGTAATAGTAGTAGCGGTAGTAGTAGTAGTAGTAGTAGTAGTAGTAGCAGTAGTAGTAATAGTAGTAGTAGTAGTAGTAGTAGTAGTAGTAGTAGTAGTAGTAGTAATAGAAGTAGTAGTAGTAGTAGTAGTAGTAGTAGTTGTAGTAGTAGCAGTAGTAGTAGTAGTAGTAGTAGTAGCAGTAGTAGTAGTAGTAGTAGTAGTAGTAGTAGTAGTAGTAGAAGTAGTAGTAGTAGTAGTAGTAGTAGTAGTAATAGTAGTAGTAGTATTGTAGTAGTAGTAGCAGTAGCAGTAGTAGTAGTAGTAGTAGTAGTAGTAGTAGTACTAGTAGTAGTAGCGGTAGTAGTAGTAGTAGCAGTAGTAGTAGTAGTAGTAGTAGTAGTAGTAGTAGTAGTAGTAGTAGTAGTAATAGTCGTAGTAGAAGTCGTAGTAGTAGTAGTAGTAGTAGTAGTGGTAGTAGTAGTAGTAGTAGTAGTAGTAGTAGTAGTAGTAGTAGTAGTACTAGTAATAGTAGTAGCGGTAGTAGTAGTAGTAGTAGTAGTAGCAGTAGTAGTAGTAGTAGTAGTAGTAGTAGTAGTAGTAGTAATAGTAGTAGTAATAGAAGTAGTAGTAGTAGTAGTAGTAGTAGTTGTAGTAGTAGCAGTAGTAGTAGTAGTAGTAGTAGTAGTAGTAGTAGTAGCAGTAGTAGTAGTAGTAGTAGTAGTAGTAGTAGTAGTAGTAGAAGTAGTAGTCAATCAATCAATCAATCAATCAATCAATCAATCTTTATTTCATAATATACAGCAAGATGTATATTACATATTATAGCCTAAAAATCAGTCTAACTATGTCTAAGTCTAAACACATATATATGATCCTCTACTAGGTTCATGAATTTGCACCCAAAAAATTCTTGCTAAAATAATATCAATAGTATAATCTAAAACATCTATTTGATATGTCATTTTTAAAAACTTTAAAAATGATCTAAAACAATGTCCATTTAAAAATAAATTCTTATTGAGAGTAAATATGGCAGAATTCTTTCTAAAAACAGACTTAAAATATCTAGTTTGGATTAAAGCTGTATGGTGTTTTAATAAAAGTAAATTGCACTGATTAGCTACAGCATGGTTACTGGCATGAACAGGACATCTTATGATCCTTTTCATGGCCTTTGCATATGCAGTTTCAAATGTTTTAAAAATATGACTAGAAAAGACAGTTTCATTGTCCCACAGCTGTAACCCATAATCAGGTACACAACAAGCCTTAAACAAGTACAGCATCGTATCAGTATTAAGACCTTTGAATTTTCTGTACACAGAATTAAACTTACTATAAAATGTATTTAGCCTAATTTCAACATCTATTTTATCACAAAAATTATGGGTCACCCAATAGCCTAAATATTTTTGGCAATTTACTATTTCCAACTGTCTTATAAAACTGATAGTATCACTTCCTGCAGATTTAGCCTTTCTGTGGAAAATAATGCATTTTGTCTTCGAAGCATTAATACTCAATCTTATGGCTTGTACTTTGTTCTCAAACATTTCCAATAAGCATTCCAGATTACTGCGATTGTCCGACAAAATTACAATATCATCAGCATATGCAATTATATTCATTCTCAGTGTACCCAATCGGCATCCAACATTCATACTTGAAATGGTTTTAATTACATCATCAACATATAATTTAAAAAGAATCGGAGACAGAATTCCTCCTTGTCGTACACCCGAATTGATATAGTGATAATTACCATTTTGCTTATTCCATACAATTCTTGCCTTTTGATTCCTCAGATAAGTCATGAGAGTAAATACAATATCAGGAGGAATACCTCTCTCTAATAACATGTTACCTAATATATTATGATTTATCCTGTCAAAAGCCTTAGAGAGATCTATAAAAGCAGCAAATGCCTTTCCATAACCCTTTATATATGGTGTTACAGTTTCTCTAAGTGTAAAATATGCATCATTTGTTGACATCTGCTTGCTAAAACCTAGCTGCCTAAAATCAAAGAATAACTTTTCTTCTAAAATATCTAAAATGTGCATTTCAAAAATCTTCAACAAACAAGAAGACAACATCACTGGTCTATAATTGGCTGGGTCTGTGGAATTACCCTTAGTATCTTTAATGATAGGGTTAATATCACCTTTCAATAATTCCACTGGAATATAACAATGATTGAAACAAGCATTCATAAAAAGACTCAATTGCACTAAAAATTCATATGTTGCATGCCTCAGAAACTGAGAGTGGATACCATCATGG